>ONZH01025480.1:0-35342 GCA_900303285.1 Rhinella marina | reverse complement strand
GCACTGTCTTCACTCGGCTTATCAACCCAGCTTGGGTCAGTCACCTTGTCATCCTCCGATTCCTCAGTCTGCTCCCCCCTCGGACTTCCTGCCCTGACAACAACTTCACCACTCTCTGACAACCGTGTCTCCTCATCGTCCGACACCTCTTTACAAACTTCTTCTACTAAGTCAACATTGTCATCATCATCATCACCCACAGACTGCGACAGTTGGAAAACTTGGGCATCGGGAACGAGGTCAGCAGCAACCTGAGAAGTGGTTTGTGACTCTGGGAAGGGTCCAGAAAACAGTTCCTCAGAGTATGCAGGATCGCATTCCAAATTTTCCTGGGAGGGGGCAGACTGGGGGGAAGGAGGTTGAGGTGGAGGAGCCAGAGGAGTGCTCCCTTGGGTAACGTGGGTGGACTGCGTGGAAGACTGACTGGTGGACAAATTACTTGAAGCATTGTTCTCAATCCACGACATCAGCTGTTTGCACTGTTTTGGTTTCAACAGTCCTCTACCACATGTCCCTGTAAGTTGAGACATGAAGCTAGGGAGTGTA
This sequence comes from Rhinella marina, assembly GCA_900303285.1. NCBI lineage: Eukaryota > Metazoa > Chordata > Amphibia > Anura > Bufonidae > Rhinella > Rhinella marina. The sequence continues at coordinate 34,796 of ONZH01025480.1, read as the reverse complement.
GCTCTGCGGTGTTCCCCTGCTCCCTCATCAGCAGGTGCTGTCTCACCCTGCCCAGGACCACGGCCTCTGCCCCCTGCAGTAATTGAATGCCCACACCCACGCCCTCGACCCTTAGCCCTGGGGTTCAACATTTTCTGTATATAAGTGTATTATATAAAAAAAAATAAAATAAATGGGCCTGCTGTACTGAAACCCACAAACTTCTTCAGTCTGGTTTAATTAAGTGACATACAGAAAGTGTCACCTGGACAGAAAATACCGATTGTAGTGAGTGGACAGCTGAACTGTGACACACAGAATGGTTCCACGCAGCTGTGTGAAATGGATTCGTATCACTGAGCTAAAACAACAAAAAAAATATTTTTTTTATATATATTTTTTTTTATATTTTTTTTTAGCTTTGTTTTTTTTTGGAACGTGACGTGCAGAAACTATCGTAGACCTAACTCACACCCTGCTGACGGTGGCTATTTTGACTGCGACCCAGACAAATGTCGCACAGAGATTTTTTTGATCAAGCTAAATACGTGAGAGCAAAAGACCTTGTTGGATTAAGTGACGTACAGAAAGTGTCACCTGGACAGAAAATACGGATTGTAGTGAGTTGACAGCTGAACTGTGACACACAGAATGGTTCCACGCAGCTGTGTGAAATGGATTTGTATCACTGAGATATAACAATGAAAAAAAAAGGGTTATATATGGCGATAGCTGCACTACTAGTGCCAGCCAGCCAGCCAAGCCAGGAGACAAAAAAAAATGTCTTGTAGCCCTTAGAAGGGCTGTTGGGTTCTTGGGAGATCACTCCTGCTTAACAAAGAACTAAATGCAGGCCCTAACACTCTCCCTGAAACGCAGCAGCTCTATCCCTAACGACATCCAGACAGCATCTGAGCCGAGCACCACGGGCAGTCACTAGTATATTCCAGGGTCACCTGATCAGGCCAGCCAACCCCTGCTATCGACAGGTAAGGGCCCCACGTGATGCTGGGTGTACCGCAGAGTCTCCTGGCTTGTGATTGGCTGAGTTTATAGACGCCAAAAATGCACAATGCGGAAGTTGCCATTTCCTCGAGCATGGCGAGATACTCGTCCGAGCAGCGAGCACTTACGAGTACCGTAATACTCGAACGAGCACCAAGCTTGGAAGAGTATGCTCGCTCATCTCTAGTAATCACTAAACTGTAGAATTAATATCTGAGGCCAAAAACGTATTCTCTAGACTGCGGCTAGTGTACCACACACCACACAATTTTTCACTGGACTGTATTAAATGTATCTGAGAGAAAAAACGTATTCTCTAGACTGCTGCTAGTATACCGCACAACACAGAATTTTTCACTGGACTGTATTAAATGTATCTGAGAGAAAAAACATATTCTTTAGACTGTTGCTAGTGTACAGAACAACACAGAATTTTTCACTGGACTGTATTAAATGGATATGAGAGAAAAAACGTATATTTTCTAGACTCCGGCTAGTGTGCAGCACACGACAGAATTTTGCACTGCACTGTAGTATATATAACTGAGAGAAAAAACTTATATTTTCTAGACTCCGGCTAGTGTGCAGCACACGACAGAATTTTTCACTGCACTGTAGAATATATATAACAGAGAAAAAACGTGTGTTTTCTAGACTCCGGCTAGTGTGCAGCACACAACAGAATTTTGTACTGCACTATATTATATATAACTGAGAGAAAAAACGTATATTTTCTAGACTCCGGCTAGTGTGCAGCACAACACAGAATTTTGCACTGCGCTGTAGTATATATAACTGGGAGAAAAAACGTATATTTTCTAGACTCCGGCTAGTGTGCAGCATGCGACAGAATTTTTCACTGCACTGTAGTATATATAACTGAGAGAAAAAACGTATATTTTCTAGACTCCGGCTAATGTACCGCACACCACACAATTTTTCACTGGACTGTAGTATATATAAGTGAGAGAAAAAACACATTTTCTAGACTGCGGCTACTGTACCGCACACCATAGAATTGTTCACAGGACTGTAGTCACCGCCATGCTGTGTCAGGCTAAATTTTTGGGTGGTTCAGCTGCTATCTTAGTCTAACCAAGCCACTCTGGGGTTCACCTCCATGCTGTAAACTGCAATCTCAGTCTTAACAATCATCCTGGGGTTCACCCCCATGCTATAAACTGCAATCTCAGTCAAACTTTGTAATTTAGGGGTTCACCACCAAGGTGTGCTAGACTACAATTTTAGTGGGTTCACCTGCAATCTCAGTCACAGACTGTCATTCAGGGACACCACCATGCTTTTTTAAACCATTTGTTTCTGAGGGTCACCTCCAGGCTCTCATCCACGATTTTTTGGAGGCTCGCCACTACACTGTCGCCCAAAATTGTCTTGAGGGTCACCGGCGGCCTCTCCCCCACAACTTCAAGGAGGGTTACTACCAGGCCCTGGCACACAAACATTGTCTTGAAGGGCACTAAAAGGCTCTGCACGCACCCACGTGTGGAGACTAATAGGTGGGTGCAGTGTGTGTCTTAGCCCGTCTGGAATTAGGAAAGCTGGGCACTTATGCCTGCGTCCTGGGGCGGGGGATAGGACAGCAGTGCCAGCATGGGCAGTGGTGTCACCCGCAGGCAGTGATGGACCTTCGTTGCACCTAGTTGGGTGCTTTACTAACATGTGATGGGCATGTGCCTTGCCCATCTTGGTCTGGGTCAGCACAATTGTCTTGAGGGTCACCACCAGGCTGTTGCCCAGAATTTGGCGTAATGGTACGATTAGGCAGCCTTAGAGGCATCCATGCATGCTGCCCCTGCTGTTTCCTGTCCATTTCCGTGGTGTTTCTATCATTTTCTGAGGTTTCCAGGTTTTCACGCAACCTTCCCTGTGCAGAGCTTTGGTCACCTGCAAAAAATGCTCGAGTCTCCCATTGACTTCAATGGGATTCGTTATTCGAAAGGAGCACCCGAGCATCTGGAAAAATTCGACTCGAATAACGAGCAACCGAGCATTTTAGTGCTCGCTCATCTCTACCAGTAACATAACTTTCATTTTAAATATTGTCATTTACCTGTTTATTTGAATTGTTTTGTTTTATTTTGCTGGCGACAATAAAATTGTCAATCATTGGGGTGAACACACCCCGACCCTTCCCCCTGGACTGCGCACCAAAATGCCATGCCTTTTTAAATGTTTATCCCTATTGCAAGTGTAATATAGTCCTGACGAAAGGGGTGATCCAGCCCCAGAAACGCGTTGACTATTAAATAATAAAGTAATTTCAGCTACTAAACTCCTCCAAGGTTGAATTCCTAAACCTGGGCAGCGCCTCAAGACGATCCAATGTAATTTTCTTCTTGATCTCCAGAAAAATCTGGGTTAATATAAACATATAGAGTATGGAGTATACACCGGTATGGAAAGGAGTTTTTTATAGTATACTAGCTTCGCCTGGGTATATTTAATCTATTTCATTTAATGTTTCTGTGTGTCGTTGCAGAGAGAAAGTCAATGCAGCTGACAGAAGTTGATTTTTACCTTCTATTTTTCAATCCCCGTTGACTGCGGAGTGGGAGGGGGCGTGGCCTGACCAAGTCGGGGGCGTGACTTAGTGAGACCTGGGGCGGGGGTTTTAAGTCCTTCTTTTGAGGGTGGCCTAAATTACAGGTCGATGCCATGGTAACTTATGAGGACACGCAATGGGTAGCAGTGGAAGAAAAGATCTTTTATTACTACTGAACGGTCGTGGTCTAAAATTAGTTTATTTAATCTATTTCATTTAATGTTTCTGTGTGTCGTTGCAGAGAGAAAGTCAATGCAGCTAACAGAAGATGATTTTTACCTTCATTTTTTTAATCCCCATTGGCTACAGAGTGGGAGGGGGCGTGACCTGACCGAGGGCGGGTTTAGCAGGACCTTGGGGGGGGTTGCTTTTTAATCCTTCTTTTGAGGGTGGTCTGAATTAAAGGTCGATACCATGATAATTTATGAGGACATTCAATGGATACCAGTGGAAGAAAACATCTTTTATTGCTACTGAACGGTCGTAGTCTAAAATTAGTCTATTTCATCTAATGTTTCTGTGTGTCGTTGCAGAGAGAAATTAACCCTCCCACCCCTGCAGCTGACAGAAGTTGATTTTTACCTTCATTTTTTTCAATCCCCGTTGGCTGCGGAGTGGGAGGGCGAGTGGCCTGACAGAGCCGGGGGCGTGGCTTAGCGAGACCTGGGGCGGAGGTTTTAAGTCCTTCTTTTGAGGGTGGCATGAATTACAGGTCGATGCTATGGTAATTTATGAGGACACGCAATGGGTAGCAGTGGAAGAAAACATTGCTTCGCACGGTTGTAAACAATCTAATTCATTTAATGTTTCTGTGTGTCGTTGCAGAGAGAAAATCACCCTCCCTCCCACCTCTGAAGCTGACAGAAGTTGATTTTTACCTTTTTATTTTTTCAATCCTTTTGGCTGCGGAGTGGGAGGGGCGTGGCCTAACTGAGTCAGGGCGTGGCTTAGTGAGACCTGGGGCGGGGATTTTAAGTCCTTCTTTTGAGGGTGGCCTCAATTACAGGTCAATGCCATGGTAATGTTTTGAGGACACGCAATGGGTAGCAGTGAAAGAAAACATCTTTTACTGCTACTGAACGGTCTTAGTCTAAAATTAGTCTAAAACATAAGTTATATTTATAGTAACCGGAATACTCCTTTAACAGTGTCATCCACAGTGCTCTGCCCCTTTAAAGCAGTGAATAGAAATGGCTGGGTTGTTAGTTAACTCAGCCCCTCAGCTGGCTGCTAATTACCTGGCTGTGTTGTTATGGAAACCTGCCCTCCCTGTGTGTGTCTGTGCAGAGAATGGCAGTGGGGGTTTGAAACCAAAGCTCATAGGCTAATATTGGCTAATGCAGGTCATATTTTGGGAATATCTCAAGAACGGCATGTCCTAGAGAGCTGAGACCTGGTCCAAAACCTTCCTGGACACCTGATGTACCTGTGTGCCAAATTTGGTGAAAATCGGTCCAGTAGTTTGGTCACGCATAGAGAACAGACAGACAGACAGAAACTCATTTTTATAATATTAAGAGATACATAATCAGATAATGGTCTCGTTCATTTTGTTGAGACCATTTGGAGTAAGCGTGTCTAGTTAATATATCCAGAAGACCTCACTTTTTGGAGACTGTCAAATCTGTTAAACGGATTCTCTAGAATTTGTTCAATTGGGGTCACCTTAATTGGATGTTTTTCTTTTTCGCGAGTGGATGCGCAATGTCTCGAAAGACTATGTTTTAAGTACTGTCTTTGTATATTATATCTGTGCTGGTTTAAACGACATTGGAGGGCCTGTGTGGTCCTGCCTAAGTACTGTAAACCACATGAGCATTCATGAGCATTCAATTAAAGAAATCACGTACATGGAATGGCAGGTCATACGTTGTTTAATGGGGAACGTTGTTCCATTGTGTTTTGAAGTAAACGTAGTTTGTTTGTGTGTGATGGCCTGACAGCACAAACATTTTTTTGAACCGCATTTATAAGCACCTGGTTGTGATGTGATTTTTGGTTCTAATTGTGATGTGTTGTTTAGGTATTCTTGGTGCCAAAATGCTTCTGACAGTGGGTGCTCGCCTGTATGTAATTTTAGATACTGGTGAAAGGTATTTCCTCAAATAAGGGTCTTGTAGTAAAATGTGCCAGTATTTCTCCAGTACCGTTTAAATAGACTTATTGAAAGTACTATATTGCGTAATAAAATTAATTGCACTTGGTCTTTCTGTTGTTTTGGGTTTTGTTGTCAAGCATTCTTCTTGTGTGGAGGACAGGCTTTTTTGTATGGCATTATTCACAAGTTTTTCGGGTAATCTTTGTCAGAAAACCTTTTCTTGAGGGTTTGAGTTTGTTTTAAAAAATCAGTATCCTTGGTGCAATGTCTTCTAATGCGTTTGCACTGACTGTATGGAATGTTTTGTAACCATTTTTTGTGATGGAAGCAGCTGTAATGTATGTAACTGTTTGTATCAAACCGGTTTGACATTATGGAGGCAGTAGTAGTAGCAGCAACAGCAGCAGCAGCAGCATGGGCAGACTACAGAATGGTACGATGACATTATGGAGGCAGTAGCAGCATTAGCAGACTATAGAGTGGCACGACGACAGTGTGGGGAGGTGGGTGGCAATAACACTACCCGCTGACAGTGGAAGCCAGAAAATAAACAGTAAAAAACAGCATGAATGATCTAATCTAACGCATCAGGCGTTGGTGGTTGGAAATCCTGGCTGATCCACGCCTGATTCATCTTGACAAAGGTCAGTCTCTCCACATTTTGGGTGGACTGGCGAGTTCTCCTTGGTGTAACTATGGCCCCCGCCGCACTAAACAACCGCTCTGATGCCACACTACTGGCCGGGCATGACAGCTTTTCCAGAGCAAACTTGGCCAATTGCGCCCACAAATCTAGTTTGGCTGCCCAGTAGTCCAGCGGATCTTCAATGATGGGTGGCAGGGTGCTGTCCAAGTATGCCACCATCTGCTATTTCAGATCATCCTCCAGGTCTAGCTGAAGCTGCTGATGAGAATTTTCTTCACTATGCGGGTGAAGAAAGCTGCTCATCAGCGACTGTAGACTCAGGCTGTTGCTGACGGAGCTGGTACTGCTACTGCCACCCCTACCCCCCTCCAGCAGCCATGGCAGAGGAACATGAGCACAATGGGCCCCCATGGTCAGACCTACGAGAGGAAAGACGATGGCGCAGATAGGGAGCTGTCAATTGACTACATAGGATGTCTCTATAGTAGTTCAGTTTGTCCTCCCTCTCGGCTGGTGTAAAAAAGGCCCCCATTTTGGACCTGTAGCGAGGGTCTAATAGGGTGGAGAGCCAGTAGTCATCCCTCTGCCAAATGGTGACTATAGGGCTGTCACTACGCAAGCAAGTGAGCATGCATCGGGCCATTTGCGCAAGTGACTCGGAGGGACTCCCTGCCTCCATCTCCACTGCATACTGCCACGGTGTGTCTGGGTTCTCTACCTCCTCTTCCTCATCGCCCTGTAGCTCCGCTGGCTGCTCCTGCTCCTCCTCTCCTGTCACCTGGGTAGAGAAACTACCCATTTCTCTAGGCATTCTTTGTGCTCCAATGTCCTCCTCCTCCTCCAGCTCAGCCCCCACAGGGCTCATGTGGCCGTGAAATGTAGTTGCAACATCTCCTGTCCCCTGACAAGCCAGATTTAACAGCATCTTTTCCAGGATATGAATGAGTGGAATGACATTGTTCATCCCGTAGTCCTGGCGACTGACAAATAAAGTGGCCTCCTCAAAGGACACGAGCAAACGGCAGGTGTCACGCATGAGCTGCCACTGGCTGACATCGAAGTTGCACAGGGGAGTACCTCTGTCCGCTTGGATCATCAAGAAATCGTTTATGGCCTTTTTTTGTTTGTACAGTCGGTCCAACATATTGAGGGTGAAATTCCAACGGGTGAAAACGTCACATATCAGCCTATGTTGGGAGACGCCGTTCTGCCGCTGTAGCTCCAGGAGGGTGTGCTTGGCGGTGTAGGAGTGGCTGAAGTGCATGCAAAGTTTCCGGGCCATTTTTAGGATGTCTTGCAGATGGGTAGAAGATTATAGGAACTGCTTGACAATCAGATTGAACATGTGCACCATGCATGGCGCATGACATAGCCCTCCTTGATGTAGCGCAGACACCATGTTCTTCCCGTTGTTGGTCACCATTGTTCCAATTTTGAGTTGTCGCGGGGAAAGCCAGGATTGGATTTCTTGATGAATGATGCGGAGCAGTTCCTTCCCTGTGTGACTCCGTTTGCCCAGGCAAACGAGGTTTAGAACCGCGTGACACCGCCGTGCCCTGCACATGTGGTACGCTGGTGGGGCTCTGTGAATTGTCCCTGCAGTGGAGGCTGAGGACATGGTGGAGGGTGAGGAGGCAGACATTGTCGCAGGAGCGACGGCATGAGAACGTAGAGGCAGAAGCGGCATCACCTGGCCAAGTTGCTGGTTTGGCTGTGCAGGAACCACATTTACTCAATGGGCCATAAAGGACATATACTGTCCCTGACTGTAATTAGAGCTCCACACGTCGGCGCTGCTGTGGACTTTGGCAGACACGACAGGCTCAAGGACTATCCCACCTTCTGTTCTACATATTTGTGCAGGGCTGGTACTGCCTGTTTCGCAAAGAAATGACATCTTCGAACTCTTGACCTTGGCTCGGCACAAGCCATCAGTTCTCTGAAAGGTTCACAGTCCACCACTTGGAAAGGGAGGGACTGCAGCACCAGGAGCACGTTCAGCTTCTGTGCCATTGGATGTGTACACACATACTGCTGTCTATTTGCTATGGCTTCGCTGATCGATTGCTGACGGAATGACTGACGAGGAGGAGGAGGAGGAGGAGGAGGAGCAGGAGCATCAGATGATGGGAAGGACAGACAGCTCCCTTCGGCTGAGGTGGGGGAGCCTTGACTGCCTGAAATCTGTTGGGCGCCACAGGTTGATGCTACGGATACTGCGGCTGCTGCTGCAGGCTGGACCACCACATTGGAGCCCCGGTTCTCCCAGGGCACTTTATGGTGACGCTGCATATGTTGACGAAGGGCCATGGTGCCAACATTGGCACCCTGGCCACGCTTCACCTTCTGCCCACAGATTCTACAAATAGCTAGGTTGACCTCACCCGGCAACTTAACGAAAAACTGCCACACCGCCGAGTACGTGAATTTACCCCCAACACTCCATACTGACTGGCTGCTACTGCCACTGCCTCCTTGAACCGCTGCACCACTACTTTCCGGCCCGGTAGGCTCCTGAGAAGCGGGTGGTCTACCTTGGGCCCGGCCATGCTAGCGATCTGCTGGCTCAATCGCTGCCTCACGGGCAAGCAGGAGCCTGAACGCGCGCACCACTAGCTCCCACGTCACTTTCGTCATTACTACTTGCCTTCCTAACTGAGGAAGCTGCGGATGTCTCCTCCACATCTTGGCTGGAAAGTAGCTGCTGACTGTCCTTAAGTAGCTCATCCTCGCTGTAAAGTGGAGCTGAGCCCACAGCATACATTACTTCTCTGGCTGAAGGAACAGAAAAGGACAGAGGCAGGTTGAGGACAGGTGAGCGCACAGGGCCTGCTCCCGGGCCATGCCAACTAAGGGTTGTGTCTGACGAACCCTCCCATTCTTGTCTGGGGGTCTCTGACGTCATTTGGGACGAAGTCGAAGACCGAGTCAACCATTCAAGAACCGCTGGGTTGACCCGACCGCTAGATGACACCGGGAGCTCATGCCTCTTAATCAGACCACTGCTGCAACGCCCCCTTACTCTGCTGCAACCTGAAAACGTTTAGGCCTCTGCCACTCCCCTCTGCAGGGTCTGTCATTTCTCTGCCTGACATGCTGTTTTATCAAATAAATAAAAAGGAAATTAAAACACGCTACAAAGGGCTGTAATTTTCCCACTTCACCACATAACGGCTAATAAATCTTTTGCCACCACTAATAACCGACAGAAGGTTTGACAAAGTTTAACTTTGACGCTGTAGGCCAACTAAAACTTTTTTACCACTACTACACGCTACAAATGGCCATAATTGTCCTACTTTAGCACACAGCGACTAATACGTTTTTTAGCAAGACTTATAAACACAAGTAGGTTTTAAAATATAGAACTTTGGCGCTGTAGGCCAAATAAAACTTTTTTGACAATAATACATGCTACAATAGGCTGTAATTTTCCCACTTCAGCACAGAGCGAATAATACATTTTTTTGCAACACTAATAAATGCCAGTAGATTTTAAAATATAGAACTTTGGCGCTGTAGGCCAAATCAACCTATTTTGTGGCTACTACTACACACTACAAATGGCTGTAATTTTCCCACTTCAGCACAGAGCGAATAAAACGTTTTTTTTTTTTGCAACAGTAATATATGCCAGTAGCTTTTAAAATATAGAACTTTGGCGCTGTAGGCCAAATAAAACTTTTTTGACAATAATACACGCTACAAAGGGCTTCAGCACCGAGAGAATAATACGTTTTTTTGCAACACTAATAAATGCCATTAAGTTTTAAAATATAGAACTTTGGCACTGTAGGCCAAATCAACCTTTTTTTGGGCTACTACTACACGCTGCAAATAGATGAAAATTTCCCACTACAGCACAGAGTGAATAATAAGTTTTTTTTGCAACAGTAATATATGCCAGTAGCTTTTAAAATATAGAACTTTGGCGCTGTAGGCCAAATAAAACTTTTTTTAGGCTACTACTACACACTACAAAGGGCTATAATTTTCCCACTTCAGCACAGAGTAAATAATACGTTTTTTTGCAACACTAATAGCTGATAGAACACTTTACTATATATTACTTTGGCGCTGTACGCCTACTAAAACTTTTTTTTTGACAATAATACATGCTACAAAGGGCTGTAATATTCCCAATTCAGCACCAAGTGAATAATACGCTTTTTTGCAACACTAATAGCTGATAGAACACATTACTATATAATTTTGGCACTGTACCCTTACTAAAACTTTTTTTTGACAATAATACACGCTACAAAGGGCTGTAATTTTCCCACTTCAGCACCGAGTGAATAATACTTTTTTTCTTTTTAACCGCTAATAAACCCCATTAGGTTTGCCAATAAATAACTTTGGCGCTGTACACCAACTCAAACTTTTTATAGCCACTAATACACTCTACAAAGGGCTGCCATTTTCCCACTTCACCACAGCTAATAAGCCCTTTCTGTTTTCAAACACTAAAACAGCTAAAAAGTCCTGTACTAAATGCACCTTCAGCGCACAAGGGTTAACAAAACCCCAATAACCAGAATTACAGAGGCAAACCTGACATGAGCAGATGTAGCTTGGCAATTTTGAATCCCTATCACTGAAACCAAGGTGTAATACGATTTTTCCTATTATCCTGTTGTTGCACATCTTTCCATATCTCACACTCTCTAAACACCCCTATTGAACCCTGTTCTGCTTCAATACTTCCCTCCCTATCCTTTCTCTACACTTCTATTCAGCAATTTGTACTTTTGATGAGGTTTTCTAAAACTTTCCCTAGCGTCTGCAAACATCTCTCGCACTAAGTTCACTGTAGAATGACAGAATCCAAAATGGCTGAGGGTATTTATAGGGCTGTGACATCACAGGGATGACTGGCTGCTGATTGGTTGCATGCATGGAATTGTGGGTGATCCCTCCCTCCCTCCCTCACGTTCCTATCTCCATGTACAAACACGTGCAGCTGCCATTTTAGTGAAAAAAAATTTAAAAAAAAATCATCACCACGAATCATCAGGAAATTCTAAATCGGAGCAAATCGAATAATTCTTTAAATTTGGATCGAATTCCACTTCGTCAGCTTCGATTCGCTCTTCTCTAGTCATTAGTCTAAAGCCTTATTATGCAGAGTTCTGTGACCAAGACATATTTGAATCTGCAAGAAAAAAGTCACCAACGCTTCTTCATAGCATGCTGAAAAAAGAAGCACCCTACCATATATTGCCACATTATGTTGCTGATCAGTGTGTGGTCACTACCATGCTAGCACTCTACTCTCTACAGCGGATTCCAAGGGCAAAATGCTTGTTTTTTTTTTGTTTTTTGCCTTTGTGAATATACCCAGAGAAGGAAACCTTATGTCATAGTCAGAATTTTCTACTCACCTGGGTATTCAAAATTAGCTTTCAGATTATTTACTTTGTTGATATGGTAAACATGCTTTATCTGTGACTGCACTTGGCATTGCTTAATTTGCCTATTTCAGCTCTGCCTACTGGAAGTGGCTTTATCTAAACAACTTCAAATATTTTCCTGATAAGATTTAATTTCTTTTATCCGCCACATTTAGACTACTTTCTTGCTTGAAGCATTAATGTTCAGGTTTGTTTTACGCTTTGTTTACCAGCAGGGGATTAATGAGACAAACACTTGCATCAGTTCAGAACTTAATCATTTAAGAGAAATTGACATTTGTGCCAAGAGACAAATATCTTCTAAAGTTTTAGTGAAATTAAAAAGCTTGTAATATGCATAATATAGAGAGACAGGAGATGTTTCTCTAACTAAAATATGCTATTGCACTTACAAATACTACACGTGACTAGAATGTGGATTCTTATATTAATCGATGCAAGATTTTGTGTGGAACTATAGTGCAACTATAGTTTATGAAACTAAAGTATATCAATAACTAAAATATTCCATAAAAATTCCATAGAAATTGTAGTAAATATTGAAGCAGAGAATCATTATTATTATTATATATGTAGTCATTAGGCAGGCACACATTTCTATTAAAATAGTTTATTTTTCCTAAAATGGCAGCAAAAACAAACAAACAAAAAAACATATTCACCTCATTTTCTTTAATCAAGATGGCTGCTGATGAGTTGAGTATGTTTATTTTATTATTATACCCCTGATTAACCCCCTGATAGGCTGAATGTGACTCTCAGATGCCACAATCAGCATTGAACGTGGCATCTGAGGGGTTAAATGACTGGGGGTGGCACAATCACCATTCCCTGTCATGTTGCCCACATTATACAATGGAATTTGATTCATTTCGAAGTAATTCCTAACAGATCAACTTTCTTGTTGAAGTTTGGCAAATCAGCCAAATGAATTTTTTTTAAAACTTTGCTCAACACTATTTGTCCACTTCCCCAACAAATTTCAGAAACTGACATGTAATGAAATAAGTTGTAAAACACTTCAGAACTTACCTAAGCCAGGGCTGTAAAGCACCCCTGTTATATATGCATAATGCATGTAAACATTTCCCGATGTCCATAGGTTCTGAAGATGGTGACTATTGCATCCAATACTTTACAGTGCTGTAAATGTTCAATGCAGGCACAGAGACAGGACATCCATGGTTTCTAAAGATGGTGGCATCTGCATTCCTGGTGGCATCTGCATTGCAGAGGTAGATACATGTCAGAAGTGAACAAGCTACTTTTTCTGTTTTACTGCAATTGTGTCATCTATGATGGTATTAGAGGGAAACCATAATAGATGATACAAAAATAGAAAAGCTATTTTATCACAAAAGTGGTTTGTGCACTATTATCGTTATAGGTTGCTATTAAATGCATCATTGGCTTGTTGGTTACAAGAGCACACTGAGTGGCACAGTATGCTTGGTGGTTACAGAAATGGACTTGAAGGCAGTAACAATTAATTCCAGAAATATTTGACATATATTCTTCTTATAATAAATTATGTTTTTCTGATGGGCTACAGCACAACAGGTCTGACATTTGAAAGCACTGGATTCTTGTGTGATACAAGTTGTGTATTTCTGGATAACAGATAAAGACTTTCAGAATCCCATTCTCCTTTCACTGGTCCCTGATATATGGTCTTCTCCTTCCAATCTTGACTACACAATCTCAACAAGAAGATGATATCTCCACATCTACTATCATTGTCCCTCTCATTAACTGACAGTTTTCCAAGACAGCATCAGCTGAGCTTGCCCTGCCCGGTCTTATATTGCTATTGGTTGAAAGTGTTTAAAAACACACTGTGCCATTGCATTTGTTATCCTTTTTAATATTAGAAACCTTCCAAAAATCTTCAAGGCAGATGGTGTTTGAACACACAAGGTGTTATCTGAAAAAAACAGTGGCTTGTTGGGACCAAGTGTCCAAAAATTATGCCTGTCTTTGTTTATGTACACATAAACAAAAATATTAATGTCATGACACACAGTAGCTTGTTCACCACAAGTGTTCAACAATGATGCATTAATGGGAGCAGAATGTCTACTCATATTTATACACACAAAGGTGTTAATTGTCAGAAGAAGCAGTGGCTTGTTCTAAAGGTGAACAAGTCTGGAAAAATTCTCCCTTTTCTGTTTTGGAAACAGAAGCACTACAGTGTGGATGTGGAAAGGGGGTAATAGGTGTGTAGGGGTAATAGTAATATTAGGGGTAATAATAGAGGTAATATTGGCAGCAGTACCAAGGAACAAATAGCCACTGTCAGCAATAGCACTGCCAGCTGGAAGTGTGTGAAAATTCCCGCAGATCTATGCCTCATTCATTTTGACAAAAGGGATGTTTTGTACACTGGTGGTGGATAACTTTGTTCATTTGAGTGTCACAACGCCACCTGCTACACCACTTTTCCAAACTGCTTGTCCAGAAGTTCTTTTTTATGGAGGGTTGGTCAGAAATATGATTATAATACAGCAGAACTGCATGAGATTTGTAAAAGGAGACACTTTTTTACAGACAGCTGGCCAAAAGTACTACTGCCATAGAGAAAAATAACATTTAGGTGCAGAACTGTGCAATATTTTTAAAAGGAAACAATTTTTATAGACAGCTGGCCAGAAGTACCAATGCCATACAGAAGAATTTAATTTGGATGATGATGCCACCTACCTCACTGAATAACTTCTCTCAGATGACCCTGGAGGCTGAAGAGAGTACAATAGCAAACTGGGCCAGTTCTAGCCACTGTTCCAATCTACCTCACCAGACGTCTATGGTGTCAGGGAACAGGGTATGTGCCAGAGAAAGGCCACAGTCATTTAGAAAACAAGATGATTTGGATAATTCTTTTGGGGAAAAAATTGACAACTGGGCACACAAATACGAATATTATATAGCAGAATTAAACTTTGGTGAAGGTGCAGAACTGCACCACACTTCTAAAATGACAAGACAATTTTAAGAAACGCCTGCCTGGCATAAAGCCCGACTAATTGCATATGAAAGAATTCAATTTTGTGGATGACAAGACAATTTATACAGATGCCTGCCTAGCAAAAAGTCCAACTGATGGAATACAGAAAATAAAATTTTTGAGAAGAAATATATTTTGTTGAAAGTGTGGAACTGTGCAATAGGGACACCTCATCAAAGGCCAGATGAATACATTTTAGAGAAGAATTACAATTTGTTGAAGACGCAGAACTGCGTCACTACGGACAATCAGCTAAAAGTCCGACAGAAGGTATAAGAAATAAATTTCTGGGAGGGCACAGAACTACACCACAATTATCACAACTAACTGCACTGCCAGCAACTTGGCCAGGTGAGAGTTCATCATACTCATAACTGAATTGATGAATTTGTAGAGTTCTGTTCTGGCCACACATTCCATTATGGATGACTGATGACAGAGCAGAGGAAGTAACTGATAAGGATGATGACAAGAACACAGATTTGTTCTGATTGCTGACCCTATTTCCCATTGACCTTGTGATGGCACTGCATGTGCGCTAAACTTTTTAACAGGACAATTGGCTAGTAGTAATACTATAGAACAGTATTAATATAGGTTAAAGGTGCAGAACTGCACAACATTTACCACAAATAAATGGTATGGCAGCAACTCTACCACATCACCAGCAATTTGATTAAGTGGAAGCTCAGCTTGAAAACAAGCTAATTGCTGGTCACAAATAGTATTCTCATGGCCACATATTCCGTTTTGGATGTCTCACAATGGAACAGAGGACAAGGAGGAGAAAGAGTCTAAGAAAAGAAGAAGTAACTGATGATGATGCCAAGAACACTGTACTGCTTGAGGATGAGGCCTGCCTGCCTGCCATAAAAGACCAGGAGAAGGAGGACAGACTTGTTATGATTCAAAATGCTGGCCAGTTCTATTTTTCCACAGGATCCATTGATGCCACCTCATGTGCTGCTATACAGCCCTGCTACCTATGTTTGTGTTTGAACATCTACAGTTTATTTTAATCCTGAAGATCTTGCATGACTCTGGTTTTGTGTGCAGGCCTTGTGAATCTTCTAGGAGCAAAGGGGTATAGCTATTACACCTAGAGGCTCAGCTCTCTCCGAAACTGCCAACCTCCTGCACTTTAGGAGAAGTCAGGGCCAGATTTAATCACTTTTACACTGGCTGGCCCTAACAAAGTAGAGCAATTGCAGAGAGAGCTGAGCCTCTTGTAGTAATGGCAACACTCCCATTTCTCCTAGAAGCTAATTTGCATATATTAAATCTTCATAGGTATTCAATATCTGATTGGCTTCCAGCACCCCTGGCGATAAGCTGTTGGAAGAGCAGGCCATGCTTGTGCAAGTGCTACTTACTCTTCAAGATTACACTGCGCATTGTGTTGGAAGTCTTGGAGGTGCAGTGTAGTTGCAAGTGCTTGTTCCATTCACTTTATTGGGATGTGCTCTTGTAATTACAGTATACCGCCGCTGCAAGCAAGACAATGCGCAGTGTAATCTTGAAGAGGAAGCAGTGCTTGTGGGAGCACCGCCTCTTCAAGCAGCTGATTGGTGTGGGGCCAGGAGTCGCCCCCACACCCATTAAATATTGATGATCTATCTTAAGGGTTGGTCATCATTGTGTACTGGCTGCACAACTCCTTTAATCATGTAATATTCAACCATAATATTCCGTCCATAATATTGATGTATCATTGATTGAATATTGATTACCCATCATATTCTATTGTAGTGGTAGCCTAGGTAATAGCAGAGTACATGGCATTTTACCTGCTGTGCCTGTGCCATCCCCAGGTTAGAACTCACCATGATGTACAGTTACATTGCGGTGTGGGAAGGTTAAAGTCTTGATGCTCTCCAAAGGAGAAACAATATAAAATATTGTAATTTGATATCCTTTAATGGCTAACTAAAATACATGATGTTATAAGTCGCAAGCTTTCGAGACTCTGAGGTGCCTTCTTCAAGGCCAGGAATGAAAGAATCTGTGAAGAAACATGGATATGGATATGTTTAATGTTATGGCCAGGATCACAAAAGTGTTTGGCAACAGGGAAAGTTGTCTTTTCCTCCTTTATAGTGTGACGGTAAGACCTTATCCTCACTCTGAGTGTTTGCCCTGTTAGCAAACGTTTAAACATAAAATGCTTTACTGTTTAAATCAAGTTTATATATTTTTAAGATTTTGGTGATACATTTTTTATTTCACTATATTAATAAAAATACTGAAATTCTGTTGTTGTCCACCAAAAGTCTGACATTTTTTGTTCTGTACAGATCAGTTTTTAGCAGTCATCTCATTATCATCACAAGCAGGACTGCAATGAAATATAACATCTTAATATGGGTAACACAGAATCTTATCTGTACCCTTATCCAATAAAAGGACAGAAGGTGTGTTTTAAATTTTCTCTAGGCACTTCACCTAAGCTCTAGTTGCAGATCACAGCTCTGTCATAATGGAACTAAGATAAAAAACAGCCAAGAAGCAAGCAGTGAGGAAAATAAATAGCAGGTGAGCTTCTCCTATCGGTACTGGCTCACATATAATGTTGAGCTCATGACTAGTGTTGAGCGAGCATGCTCGGCCGAACTCGCTGTTCGGCCGAGCATGCCTACGCTCGGGTTCGCTCGGTGTTTGGTCGAACACCGAGTGTACTCGAGTGCAATGCTCGAGTCTCTTCCCCGCACTGTAATATTGATTTGTACGCTAATGCATACGAATTTGTATGCTAATGCGTACGCATTTGTACGCTAATGCGTACGCTACTGTGTACGCATTTTGTACGCTAATGCATGCGCATTTGTATGCTAATGCATACACTTTGTGCGCTAATGCGTACAAATTCAGTTAATTAGCATACTTTTACGAGTGAAAGGAGTAAAAGACGAGAAGTTGCGATTATGACCTTTTTCTATTAACCAGACACCCTCCCCTCTTCCGAGCGGGGGGTGCCTGGTTTAGTCCCATTGACTAACATTATGCTCAGTGCTCGGTGCTCGGTGGAGCACTCGAGCAACCCCTAGTGCTCGGCCAGAGCACCCGAGCATACGAGCACAGAGGTGCTCGCTCAACACTACTCATGACTGAATAGTCACTTTAACAATATAAAATAATTTTACAAAAAAATTACCAGTTTAATTTTTATGTATTCATTCAAAGACTAAACCCAACGAACACCAATAATTAGGCTCAATGTTCAAAATTAACGTTTTCTCTTTCTCTATTTATGTAGTTGAACGTTATTGTCCTAGTGTTCCTATAAATCAGTATCAGTACAAATATATTTCTCTTAGCCAGTAATTGACAATAATTCTATCCTTTATCTAAATAGCAAAATGTAATTTCCTCCTGTGTCTCTAGTATCATATTTAACTTGTAATTATTTCTAACTTGTAACCTGATTACTTTCCATTCATTCAGTAGCTCATGTTTATGCATTATTTTTATGATATTTTGTTATTATGTTCTTATTCTGGAAAGTTTCTGTCAGCTATTATTCCTTTAAAAAATAATTCTGTTACCTTTGTACTCTTTGCTTTAGTAGAGACTGTTGGATTGCAGGGGTTGTCCCTTCTCAACGTTTCAACATTGAGATGGAACTAAACTCCAGCCCTAGGTGGCTGGGCTTCCAGATACAGCCAAGCAATCTCCTTAACTCTAGAGTTACAGAAGCAGCATAGCTTGTTCTGCTATGCTATTTGTTGTTGCTGCTATTTGCTTCAATCGGAATTATGGTAACAGCAGAGCTCCGGCCCGCTCGGCTGTTTATATAAACCCATCCATCTGGGACTGCCACTTAGTTCCATCTCGGCGTGGAAACAGTAAGATAGGACAACCCCTTTAACCACAATGTAATTATTTTGGCGTCTCTCTGTGTGCTGAGATGCTCACCTATGTGTTTGTTATGTATGGTGTTTAGCTCTGCATATAACCATCTGATTCAGAATTATGGCTGTGCTGCAACTATTAAATGGATAATGACACCTTTCTGTCATGTGCTATTTACTTTTGACAATTTTTGTACAGAGTGTACAGAAGTGAAAAATTGGAAGACAAACACCTACATTTGTAGTTCCAACTATATCACAAAAAAACAGATAATTTGGATGGTCATATTTCATCAGCCATAAACATTGTTTCTTATTAACTATTTTGCGCATTTACACTGAGAATCCAAATGGAAACAAAATTATTACTATATGTAAACAGACCTAGACCCATTACATAGGGACTATATTTGCATGTTGACATGACATCAGTGAGGCAGCCGTGTGAGCAAAGACCTGTGAGTAAAACTGGAATGGCAACACTAAAACGGTGGGTGATCAGCAGGTAAGAAATGTTTATTATATTATTTTACAGCATCCACTGCCTGTGTTCCAGTGTTTGCTAATTCCATATAACACCTTGACTGAATCCATATTCTAGTTATGCAGTTTCACATTTTCTTCATTCATATTAGCATCAGAATCCAGAGGTCCAAAAAAATTTGCACAAGCTAATTAACAGGTACCAGTAGCCTCCTCATTTGTAGGGCCCATATATTGGTTCTATGTTGTAATTGATTATATATCTGTCATATAGTTTTCATGCAAAACATGTCTAGAATTCAATTTTCCAATATAATAGGATCTGCTGTTCTTTTTGTCACGACTGACAAAATTATTTAAAACTGCAACTCAAAAAAGGTAATATGCTTTCCAAAGAATTTAGGTATAAGATAATACAGTATGAATAACTTGCTAAAATCTATCTCCCTCAACAAGATGCAATATTATGAAGATACCCACCACTGTTGTTGGCTTTTGTTTCAATAAATTGTTTGAGATGAGGAAATCACCATTGCATGATTCTACTTAAATGCCCTACTTTCATGATATAAATATCACTGTAACGTGAACTCTTTATGTTTCCCATAAATTTCACCCAAAAGCCAAATATCCCTAGCTTTTTATGAGTAGTGTATATTAAGGTGATGCATTATATATTTTTGGAATTAATCTGAAGAGTTCCATTTTTCATTTCTTAATAGTCACTCTGTGGCTTAAGTGGCTTTTAAAGTGAACACGCCATTGGTCTATTAGTGAATACATCTTCCTCTTTGAAAGAGTGTTTACTCATACAGAGTACTCAGCATCAAGGACATCCATTATTACTCATGGGAAACTATGCACAAACTAAAACTACAGCAAAAAGCATAAGACTAAAGTTTATTTAGATGTTCATGAGTGTGTACTTCAGAATATCAGAGTCGTGTTTTCTGAAAGATTGCAAAGGACAGCAATCCTGACATCTCATTTAGTAAATGCTTGCATTGTCCATGAGGTAACAGTTATAGAGAACCTCTATGCTATGTTATTTCTCTGTTGCTCCTTCAAGAAATGTATGAATTAAATGGGTACCAGTTAGGGGTGTGTCTGGCACTGTCCAATCAGTACTGACTGTGTAGTGACAATGGGAATGGTAACATAGAGTTGTTGTTCATAAATTTCTAGGAGTCTAGGAAAAATAAGAGAAGAATGGCAAAGCGTAAAGTTCTAAAAAAGCATGATCCAGAATTGTAATTTTGAGAAATTGAGGAATACAATTATTTGTTAAAATAGACAATGTAGTGGTATCGATTGCAAAATAATTTGTAAATAACAGAGCAGAAAAATCCACCTCCCCCTTGACATTCTTGTGGTTGGCCATAAGATCATTGATGCCTTATTCCTAAACCCAGAACACCAGTGCTGTATAAACAAAATCAGGGAAGCAGAACAACTTCACTCAGAAAATGTATTACCCCATCATCAACATTATCATAGCAATTGAGAAGTTCTCAGAGCCCTAGTCCTAGTGGAGCCATTCAAAAGGTCAGGTAGAGGATACCATGACCTGCAGTAGGGGTCATGTATCAAAAACCATACAGATGAAGATTCCTCAAAGAAATGCTGGACCTCATTTATAACTAGGCCATGTGCTGTTCAGGATAGAAATTAGGCGATCCACCGGCATCACCTGTGTGAACATCACCTCAATTAGGGCTTTGCAAGAGGTGGTAACCTCTTTGTGTCTGATATGGACATGTGCAAAACATTATGGCTAGTGGTGAGTGAATCAAAGTTGATCAAGTGGAATTCAATTCAAATTTCAGGAAAATTAAATTTATCACGAATCTGAATTTTCTCTCGCTACATGGTAACGAATCAGATTTTTCCCAAAATGGCTGTGCACATATTACAAAGTGAAAGAAAGAAGCCCAGGAATTAGGGATCACCCATAATGCTGTGCAGCCAGCAAATCAGCAGATAGCCAGCCCATGTGATGTCATAGCCCTATAAAAAGCCTCATCCTGCCCCGTCTATGCCAATTTCCTGTGTACTTAGTACAGGGATAGATGTGACAGGCGCTAGGGACAGTGATTAGGAAAGACTTTATTTGTAAAATATTACTTTGGAACAGTTCAGGGATAGCACAGGGATAGTGTATGATGATAATAGGGAAATCATAGGGAGACTTTATCCACACTATAGGGAGAGTATAGGGAGAGTGAGAGTTAGATAAGCAATTATAATACACCTTGCTGCACTAATTGGGGTGAAAAAGCTGTCTAATACTACTGCTATTGTGGTGTCCACATTGTTTTATAATACGTAATTGTTTAACGGCTTGATTCTGTAAATGGGGTGAAAAAGCACTTCAAATATTTTTTCACATGTTTGGTTTTACACCTTGTGTTATAGATAAGAAATGAATTAATGAAAAAATGATAATGATATGCACACTCTCATCTGAAATAATTAATAGTATTTATTCTAAATGCTCTTAAAAGTAGATGTTTATAGCTAAAAACAAAATAAACTAAATAAAATATATCTACCAATAAATCCATGTAAGATATATAAGATTTTTCAAAAAGGTCAATGCATATAGTGTCTCACAAGAAAAATATTGCACAAGATAATAATAAATCACCTCAGCGCTGGGTTAGTAATGGACCATCATGTTTAAAAAAGAAGCGTGATTTCAATAGTAAGGATAAACGTTTAAGATGAGTGAATCTATTTGCCACTTTGTAAATTTGTATTGAACCTTACAAATTTTCTCCTCCGAAGTGAATCCGGATTTTTTCGCATTCGCTTTGTATTATTCGTAAATTTTTGCAAAATTTTGAACGCTAACGATGCGTACGATACGTACGAAACGCACCAAATGTACGCATTCTTCGTGAGGCGGGAAAATGACGATACGACCCCGCGAGACCGGGAAAGTGAAGATACGCCGCCCCCCCTCAGAACTGGAAAAAACCAGCCTGGCCCACCGGGATATAACTATTTGCACGTATAGGGAGTGAAGACTCCTCCCTCAGTACTCCACCCTCCTCTGAACCAGTTTAGACCAGCACTGAACACTGACCAAGTAGCAAGCATAGCTAAAGAGCTGCGTCCCAACTGGAACCAGATGGTCTTTGGGGACGAGTTCCCTGAACCACCGCCTGCTCCAGACATCAGGGTGTCACACTATGAAATCAAGAGAACCCCAGCTTCAGTGCCCTTGTTCTACTTATCGCCTGCTGAGCTTGCTGCACATCGTGAGGCGGCTCGTCGTGATGCGGCTGCTGTGGCTGGTGCGGCGGAGGCAGCTGGAGCGTCCACTTCGCCGCCCAGGAGGAGATCAACAACACCTTCCATAAGGCAGAACCCGATTGTGCCAGCATCGGTGAAGGCCCACGCACACACCCTCTGGGACTACAAAAATGCCGGAAGGACTGGGTAATCCAGGTACTGGACCATCCTAGCCCGGGAGATCCTACATTGGAACGTTGAAAGGGAACTGTCCTGTGGTTTTTGGTCGAGCGAGGGTCTGGCTTCCTGGCAGACGATGAGGACGGAAAGGAGTACTTTGTGGGCTGCAGGTCAGTGAAACGGCCGTACCTGCCACAATCTCGTCATAGCCTGGGGGATCAGGTGGAGTACACCCCCATGGCATCCCTGAAAGGCCCCTTTGCTACCGGGTTACCCTCCTTTCTAAGCCCCTGGTACCTACATCAGAACCAGAAGTGTGGCCGGATGAACCACCAGGTCCAGGACGCTTTGCTGCCTTAAGGAGTCCCCAGATGGCATCCGCCGGTTCAGGGAAAAGCCACAGCCAGAGCCTGTGATCCCTGGACTGCCAGCACCACCACCACCACAGTCCTTTCAGCTGGGTCAGCTGACAACGTCATCATTTATGCTCCAATCCACGGTGATCCACCAATACCAGCTGCCGTGGAAGATGAAGTCAGCAGCAGCCAGGGAAGCTGGGGCTTCTTCCCTGGATGCAACCTTGCCGGAACCTCTGCAGCCGGAAGTCCTTACACCTGTTGTCCCAGCAGGAGGATCCGGAAAAGCGCAAGTAGCTGCAGCCCTCACCACTGTTACCACCACCCGGACCCAGTCAAGTCTGACTTCCAGAAGAAGAGGGCAGTGGAGTTCCCCCACGACAGCGAGCATGGCCTCAAGAACACTTCAAGAGGACATATGGGAGCCACACCATGGACTGCACATGACGGGTGAGAGCTAGTTGGCACTTTTTGTGTATGTTTGTATTGCCCCCGTTTGACTCTCACCCAGATGAACATGGCTGTCAGGACTCCCCTCATTCCGCAGAAAATTTCCAGTTGCGCCTAAGCACACCTATTTTCCTTCCCCCCCCTTCTCAGGTTATTTGGGAGCTCCCTTTGCAAAAAAGGTTCTCTATTTGCTGCTATTTTCTATTATCAATGTGGATTACACATTACCAGTTTGGATTACAATATTACCTCACATGGATTACAATTGAATTTTGGACTATGTGTTCCAGACAGTGTTTTATCATGCCAAGGAGCCACGAGGAGAGACTCAAACATATATATCTGAGCCTTTTATGCTTGCAAATGTGAAATTGATTGCACTAAAATGTTTGCATACTTATGTCTTTGCTGTATTTTAGCTACACTGTTTTTACTGGTTCAGCAACGTTCAAGCACTTTAGCCCATTGTGTGTATTCTTTTTCTGGTACTGCAATGTGTCCTATAATGCACTTATTGTACACTGTTTTTTGTAAATTATGCACTTAGCTGGATAGCTAGCAGTGAGCACCTTACTTTTCTACCTCAAATGGACTGCCTCTAAAGACTGTACGCCGTGGCCTAGCCTCGTGCATATGACACATTCGCGAGTAAATAGTACGCTAAGAATTCGTACGCACTTTTGTATGCTAATGCTTACATATTGCGTACTTTTAACTATGCTGACTGTACCTTCGTACTTTGTGAAAGAATGTTCGCAAAAAACAATTGTTTTTTGAACGTAGATTTGTATTAAATTCGTATTAAGAACGAATCTTGTCAGAAATTCGTCAAACATTCGCCGAAGCGAATTTTGGATAATTCGCTCATCTCTAATAAACGTGATATGCAATACCATGATATATAGAAAATAAAATACAGAAAATAAGACCAATTCACATAAGATAATAGTCCCCCTCTAGATGGGGTTAAATAAAGTTCTTGTATATATGTTATGTATATATCACATATATGGTATTGGTATATGGTAAGGTGTAGGTCTGTCTCCAATATCAAGTAATAGGAGCATATAAATAGTATGTTTTATGAATAATATTGTTCTTTTTGTAAATAATAATTTTGCTCCAGTAATTATCCCCTTATTGGTACATTGCCCCCTCCTGTATGTCGGA
Source organism: Rhinella marina (assembly GCA_900303285.1). Taxonomy (NCBI): domain Eukaryota; kingdom Metazoa; phylum Chordata; class Amphibia; order Anura; family Bufonidae; genus Rhinella; species Rhinella marina. The sequence goes on along the minus strand of ONZH01025480.1, from coordinate 10,360 downwards.
TGTCTTTGCTGCTTCTGTTGTAGAGTCATCTGGTCATGGGGATTTCCCTTGCAGTGAAGATTAGTGATGATCAAGCATCTCCGTGCTTGTGTGCTCGGGTGCTCTAGCCCGAGCACTTGGGGGTGCTCGAGTGCTCGGCCGACGTAAGTCAATGGGAGTAAACCAGGCACCCCCCGCTCGGAAGAGGGGAGGGTGCCTGGTTTATAGTGGTTCCCCATAAAAATAAAAAACATGTGGCCAGGTATCTCATCACCTTGGAGCCCGGGCTCGTCTGATTTTTTTCAGGCTCTCCCCGCCCCTGTCACTGCCTCCGCCCGTCCGCCCTCCTCTTCACTTGCGTCTTCCTTTTGTTCCAGGCTCTTGTCGAGCCGGTGCATGCGCACTGCATTGCCCATTGTGGGCATGGCATCGGCGTAGCCACTGTGCATGCGCCGGCTGAGAGATTGGAACACACGGAGGATGCAAGTGAAGAGGAGGGCGGGCGGAGGCAGTGACAGGGGCGGGGAGAGCCTGAAAAAAATCAGACGAGCCCGGGCTCCACGTCAGTGAGCGCGCGGGGAGGGAGGGGACTTGAGCATGGCGCTTGAGTACACCCGGTGCCCGGCAGAGCACCGAGTGTACCCAAGCACTGGCATGCTCGGCTGAACAGCAAGTTTGACCGAGCATGCTCGCTCATCACTAGTGAAGATATCGATGCGCGCGCTCTAGTTCGTGCTTGAAAACGGTGTTCCACGTTGTGTCCCACGTGGGAGCTCGCAAATGCTGCTGTTTAAAAGCGATGTGTGCGCTCAGCTCATACAATCCTTTTGTACTCCAGGAATATTTGGGGGTTGATGGTATTATGTTTACACAGTCTTAGCAATATATAGTGAACTTCTTCCAAATGGACGTCCAAAGTGAATTATAAGTCAGATTCTTAGTCCCCAATCACTCCCAAACGCGTTTTGGGGCTTATAGCTTCCTGCCCCTTCCTCAGTAGTCTGACTGCATCAATGCAGCATGGCATGGAGGCGATCAGCCTGTGGCACTGCAGAGTTGTTATGGAAGCCCAGGTTGTCTGCATTGTTGGGTCTGGTGTCTCTCATCTTCCTCTTGACAATACCCCATATATTCTCTATGGTGTTAAGGTCAGGTGAGTTTGCTGGTATTTGCAGGTATTGGTACTTTTGGCAGTGTGGACAGGTGTCAAGTTCTGCTAAAAAATAAAAATTCCATCTCCAAAAAGCTTGTCGGCAGAGGGAAGCATGAAGTGCTCTAAAATTTCCTGGTAGATGGCTGCACTGACTTTGGTCTTGATAAAACACAGTGGACCTACACCAGCAGATGGCATAGCTCCCCAAACCATCACTGATTGTGGAAACTTCACACTAGAACTCAAGAGCTTGGATTGAGTTCCTGTCCATTCTTCCTCCAAACTCTGGGACCTTTATTTCCAAATGAAATGCAAAATTTACTTTCATCTGAGAACAAAACCTGACCACTGAGCAACAGTCCATTTCTTTTTCTCCTTGGCCCAGGTAAGACGCTTCTGGCGTTGTCTATTGGTCATGAGTGGCCTGACACATGGAATGTGACACTTGTAGCCCATGTCCTGGATACGTCTGTGTGTGGTGGCTCTTGAAGCACTCCAGCAGCAGTCCACTCCTTGTGAATCTCCCCCACATTTAAAAAAGGCCTTTTCTTAACAATCCTATCAGGGCTGCTGTTCTCCCTGTTGCTTGTGCACCTTTTTCTACCACCCTTTTTCCTTCCACTCAACTCTCCATTAATATGCTTTGATACAGCAATCTGTGAACAGCCAGCTTCTTTAGCAATGACCTTTTGTGGTTTACCCTCCTTGTGGAGTGTGTCAATGACAGCCTTCTGGACGTCTGTCAAGTGAGCAGTTTTCCCCATGATTGTGTCGCCTACTGAACCAGACTAAGGGACCTTTTTAAAGGCTTAGGAAGCCTTTGCAGGTGTTTTGGGTTAATTATCCTAATTTTGTGAGATAATGAATTTTGGGTTTTCCTTGGCTATAAGCCATAATCATCAACATTAACATAAACAAACACTTGAAAAAGTTCACTCTGCAATGACTCTATATAATATATGTGTTTCACTTTTTAAACTGAATTACTGAAAAAAACAACTTTTTGATGATATTCTAATTTATTGAGATGCACTTGTAGATAAGGAATTACACCATTAGGTCTTGATTCTATAATTGGGGTGAAATAGTGTTGTAATACTACTGCTTTTAGGTTGTTCACATTGTTTAATACATAAGTAATTCCATTAGACCTTGATTCTGCAATTGGAGTGAAAAAGCAGTCTAATACTACTGCAATTTTACACTTACAGTTACTGTACAGTATGTCTGACAGACAGGTGACAGGGCCTTCTAAAGGAACGAGCAGTGGGAAAAAATGTTTCTGGAGCTGGCAGAAGTAGCAGCAGAAGAATGGGGGGGGGGGGGGGTAGCAGCAGCATTTTCAGAAACAGGCAGAGTTGCCAGTGTCATCTAGTGGTCGTATTTTGACCAGCAACCCAGCTGTTCTTGAATAGGTGACTTGGTCTTCAACATCACTGCAATTGACATCAGACACCCCAAGCAAGGAGTCAGTGGTTTACTCTGATAAAACGCTTAGTTGGCATGGACCTAGAACAAGCTCTGTGCACCAACCTTTGCTGAACCTGCCTCTTTCTTTGTCTGTTCCTTCTGCTTGGGAAGTATTGACTGCTGTCGGCTCTGCTCCACTTTTCACCGAGGACAAGCTTATTGAGAACAGTCCTGTAGGTGTGAAAGTAGCGACGGTTAGAGTCATATGAGAGCAAGTGTTGCAAGTGGTCTGGCACCCGGCTATGAGACTGGTGAGGGTGACATCACTAACTTGCAGACAGTGGTGGATGAAGATGTAGTCGATTACATGTGGGAGCCGGGTGAAGAGGGGGTTTCATCAGAGGAATAGGGTGGCAGCTTGAGCCAGCAGGGTGGCTACAGTGTGAGATCTGGAGCCAAACTTGCCTGGGATAGACCATCTGCTACTCAGGAGCCTAACTATCCAGAAACAACTAGTGGTGCATGGGTTCATAGAGGCAGCGGCAGACAGTCACGAAGAGGTGGTGGTAAAATGCTATTTTCGCCGGTGTGGGAATTTTTCATCAAGTCACCAGAGGTTGTCAGCGTGGCCATGTGTAGAATCTGTGGGCAGAAGGTGAAGCGTGGCCACGGCCCTGTGTCAACCCATGGAGCTTTACTATAAAGTGGCCTGGGAAAACTGTGGCACTAATGTGGTACAGCAGGAGGCATCTCCTCACACTCTCAAACCCCTTTATTAGCAGTCAAAGCTCCACCACCTCAGCAGAAGAGAGCTGTGTTTCCTTTCTATCATCTACTGGTCCTGATGCTCCTCCTCCTCGTCACTTATTTTGCCAGCAATCACCAAGGCGTTGAAAAAAGACAATAGCATGCATGCACTTCTCCAATGGCACAGAAGCTGAACGTGCTCCTGGCCAAGTTACTGGTACTACAGTCCTTCCCTTTCTATATGGTTGACTCTACACCTTTCAGAGAAATGATGGCTTGTGCCGAGCTACCGTAAGTTGAAGAGTCCCAAGCCATCACTACTTCTCCAAAAAGGTTGTACCAGCCCTGCACACGTATGTTGAGCAGAAGGTGAGCCTGTCCTTGAGCCTGTCAGTGTCTGATACAGATCATGGCAGCGCCGACGTGTGGAGCTATAACTACGGTCAAAGACAATATATGTCCTTTATGGCCCACTGGGTAAGTATGGTTCCTGCCCAGTCAAACCAGCAACTTAGCCAGGTGATGGCAATGACACCTCCACATTCACAAGCTGTGATCCCTGAGCCAATGTACTCCTCTGCCTCTTCATCCTCAACTTTCTCCTCAGCCTCCACTGTAGGCACAATTCAGAGTGGTCCTCCAACATACCACCTATGCAGAGCATGGTGGTGTCAGGCTGTTCTGCACCTGGCCAGCCTGGGCGAACTGAGTTTCTGAGATTCTGACAAATCTGGCTGGCCAGGAGACGTGGCTCCTACATCTTATGGCCACCTGAGGGGCCCTGTGGAGCTTAAAGAAGGAGGAGGACATTCACACACAATGTATACAGAAATGGGTGGTTTTTCAGCACAAGTGTTAATCACCATTCGGCAGAGGGATGACTACTGGCTCTCCATCATGTTAGACCTTCGCTACCGATCCAAAATGAGGGCCTTTTTTCCACCTGCTGATAGGGAGGATAAACTCAGCTACTATCAAGACATTCTATGTTGTCAGTTGGCCAATCCCTATGTGCGCCATCGCCCATCTTCATGAAGGTCTGAATGGGGGGACCCTCTGCTCTTACTTTCCACTGCCATGGCTGCTGGAGGAGGGTGGGGGAGCGGGAGCAGCACCAGCTCCATCAGCAGCAGCTTAAGTCTGGAGTCTCTAAAGAAACCACCAACCACCAGCAGCAGGACATGGAGCAGTGAATGGTGGCATACTTGGAGTGTACCCTGTCACCCCACATCCAACAACCCCTGGACGACTGGGCAGCCAAACTTGATTTCTGGTCACAACTGTCCAAGTTTGCCCTGGACAAGCTTTCCTGCCTGGCCAGTAGTGTGGCATCAGAGCGGGTGTTTAGGGTGGCGGGGACGACATAGTTAACCAAAGAGAACTTGCCTTTCCACACAAAATGTCAAATACCAGTGCCTGAAGCATCAGACAAGATCATTCTGGCAGCCACACCCAAACATTAAGAAAAATGACCCGTTACTTCTGTCCACATGCTTCAGTCACTATTCTGATGCTGTCACCTGCCTGATGTCACACACCTGCTGCCTCTGCTGCAGTCTTCTTCTACTGCCACTATCTTGTGCTGTGGCTGCCTCTGCTCTTGCCCCCACCTCCTTACTCGGTGACTGGGCCACTATATTGAATCTTCATGCTGTTGCCACCTTCATGACTCTGTGACTGGGCCACTATGTTGACTTGGGCTATGTTGATGCCTCACGCTGTTGCCACCCTCCCCACTCTGTGATGGAGCCACTATGTTGACTCCTCATGTTGCCACCCCCACCCCACTTTGTGATGGGGCCACTAGTGTCCCTGTTTGGCCTTGTTGATATTTATTTTACCCTTCTGATCTGCAAAAGAACTGAAAAATGAAAAACACAATGGATCCTGTCTTTAGAGCATCCATAAGACCTCTATCACACGGTCAGTATTTTGCCTCAGGATTTGCTCATGATTTGGATGCCAAAACCAGGAGTGTGTCCAAAACACAGAGGACATGCAAATATTTCAATCACATGTTATCTCTGTTTTGGACTCCTGCTTTTGCCTTACTAATACTGATCAAATACTGATGCAAAAAAAATGTTTGCAAACTTTTGCAAATACTGACTGTGTGAGGTCATTAAAGTCCTTCAGGCAGGACTTTTTTCCATTTGAATAAAACCAACTTCAGAGGCAAATAGCCAAAACTCATGCAAATTGAGCATGATGGACTCACTTCAGTTTTTTTGCCCTTAGCAATATTGATCAATTACTGACCAAATACTTTCAGTTTTAAAGCAGATGCTCAAAAGACAGGATCTGCTTTTTTGGGGGTTGTTCTTCTAAAGGATAAGAAGAAGGGAAAAACAAACTTATTGTTGACACCCTCTCCACTCTGTAATAGGACCACTACTTGTATCATAGTGTAACAGAACAGGTTCTCTAGCAATCTGTATGGAATAAGCAGACGGTGTAAAAGAAGAGAGCTCTTTCACTCTATAGTAGAATCTTGGGCACATACATAATTATACATAATTCTAACACTGACCTGTAAGACTGAATTTATACTTCAGTTATTTGGTCAGTTTTTGACCCCTAACTGATCAAATAAGTGAAGTATGAACCTGTCATACTGACGTGCAGTAATTATTTCACTACCACAGCGGACTAGCTGTGCATATTCCTGAAAGCACAGTGATGTACACCAAGATACATGCTCCTTGCAGCTGGAAAATAGCTGATTTATAACGCGCTTCATGACAAATTAATCTGGATCAAATTGATTTTCTTTGGGAAAGCATCTGAATCTAATTTTTTAAAACCTTGCTTCTCTAATTATGACAGGGTGGATGAAAGTGGTATAATGTTTCTATGATGCTCACAGGAGAAGTTATCTTAGTGGACAGATTCTGAGCCAAGAGCTGACCTCATAAAACTTGGGCATAAAAGGCCATTAGTATACACACTAGCCTCAGTCATGACATGACAGGCAGGTGGGTTAGTCTGCAGACCTTCTTAATGAGTATTTATCACTGTAGCAAGTTGTCATTTCTTCGGGTAACAACTTGTTTGATGAACTGGACGATCTTCCTGCTAGCCCCAGGCAACCTGACTTCTGCTGTCTCGTAACACATTAAGTTCTGTTTCTTTTATCCCTTTTATTGTCAAACTGTTATTTTTTTGCATCATATTTGTATTTCCTTGTATTTTTACCTTGGAATTACTGCATTTTTTGTGTGCACTGTCTTTTAGATATTAAAACTTCATTTTAATAAAAGTCTCCTTGTTTTCTAAAATATTTTACAACCTCAGAAGAAGTATTATGTATATTGGTAAAGTAACCCTGTGAATGCTAGTAGCGGGTTGGAGTGGGTAATTGCGAGTTACATTGTTTAAGGCTTGTTGTCCGCTTAATATGACAAATGGTGGCAGCGAATATTCCTTAGATATGGATGTCAGATAGCTAAAGAGGGGAGATTTAGCACAACCCTGCGACTCAAAGTAGCAGAGTGGGAGGTTGATGTTAAAATCTGAGTGACCCTTTAAGCTCCTATCCTGAGTCTAAGTCGTGATTCTACAGACAGGTCATGGTAGGTTCTGTTTAAAACTAACGGTTGGTGATCCTTAGGGGTTAAAATGAATCTTACAATATATACAACAGAAGAATATTCACCAGCTCATATATATAAAATAAAAAAGTTAATTATATTTCCAAACATATAGGTGTAGCGAGTCAAATAAATAGAACTTATTGTGACATATTTTTCTTTATGGTTGTTTGCCAATGAAGCAGAAACAGTAGTTTACTAAGTAAAAATATAAGCTGCTTAATGGACACGTTAACTATTTTTGGTTTCAGCTAAAGCTTCCTGTGAACTCACATCAGTGATTTAAATGTACTGTATGTTATATTTAGAAGACTCAAATCTACAAACAACAATGAAAGTTTTCACATTCTGGAATTATTATCTTGAATTATATATTATAACATACTGACTTTTCAAAAATGCAGTTTTTCTTCATTGAAAAATAATTCAAAATATAGATGTGCTTTCTTGGATTATTTAACAGCAGAGGAAACATGGCTCTTTCATGATTTATAAATCACTGATTCAGTATGGACTGCAACATTTGTCTTTCGGAATGTTTTTTAGGTCCATCCATGTTATAATATGTAAGTATTGATTAATATCCAGTTTAGGCATTTTATTATGTTGGTAAACTTCATTGAACAATTCATAAAGGTTATAGACACCCTCAGGGCATTTTGTTCGATTCCTAGAATGAGACTAAAGAAGTGCTTGCATATTGTGTTTTACGTCTCTTCTCGCTGAAGGAGATGGAATGAAGACGCGCCCATAGACCTTCTTTTGAACCATCTCCTGCAGTAGAAATAGAGAGTGGACTATGTGAGCACATCACTCTTTTAATTCGAGCCTTTATTGGAGGTCTCACAGATCAAAATCTAATATATACAGTATATATATATATATATACTAGCAGAAAGACCCGGCTTTGCCTGGGTATATTTCATCTATTTATTTAATGTTTCTGTGTGTCATTGCAGAGAGAAAGTCAATGCAGCTGACAGAAATGGATTTTTACCTTCATTTTTTCAATCCCTATTGGCTGCGGAGAGGGAGGGGGTTTAATGGGACACGGGGGGGGGGGGGGTTAAGTCCTTCATTTCAGGGTGGCCTGAATTATAGGTTAATGCCATGGTAATTTGAGGAAACACAATGGGTAGCAGTGGAAGAAAACATTGCTTTGCGCGGGTATATTTAATCTATTTCATTTAATGTTTCTGTGTGTCGTTGCAGAGAGAAAGTCATCCTCCCTCCCATCCCTGCAGCTGACAGATGTTGATTTTTACCTTCAATTGTTCAATCTCCATTGGCTGCGGAGTGGGAGGGGTCATGGCCTGACTGAGTCGGGGGCGTGACGTTGCAAGACCTGGGGCAGGGTTTTAAGTCCTTCTTTTGATGGTGGCCAGAATTACAGGTCGATGCCATGGTAATTTATGAGGACACGCCATGGGTAACAGTGGAAGAAAACATTGCTTTGCACGGGTATATTTAATCTATTTCATTTAATGTTTCTGTATGTTGTTGCAGAAAGAAATCCAACTTCCCTCCCACCCCTGCAGCTGACAGAAGTTGATTTTTACCTTCATTTTTCAATCCCCGTTGGCTGCGGAGTGGGAGGGGGCGTGGCCTGACAGAGTCGGAGCGTGGTTTCCCGAGATCTGGGGCGGGGGTCAGAGTGGCATGAATTACAGGTCGATGACATGGTAATTTATGGGGACCCGCAATGGGTAGCAGTGGAAAAAAACATCTTTTATTAGTACTGAATGGTCGTAGTCTAAAATTAGTCAATTTTCATCTACGATTTTTGTGTGTCGTTGCAGAGAGAAATTCACCCTCCCACCCCTGCAGCTGATTTTTTTCAATCCCCGTTGCCTGCGGAGTGGGAGGGGGCGTGGCCTGGCAGAGTTGGGGGTGTGGATTATCAAGATGCTTCGAACGGTTGTAGTCTGAAATTAGTCTATTTCATCTAAAATTTTGTGTGTCATTGCAGAGAGAAATTCACCCTCCCACCCCTGCAGCTGACAGAAGTTTATTTTTCCCTTCATTCTTTCAATCCCTTTTGGCTGCGGAGTGGGAGGGGGCATGACCTGACAGAGTTTGGGGTGTGGCTTAGCAAAGCGCTTCGCATAGATGATTTAATCTATTTCATTTAATGTTTCTGTGTGTCGTTGCAGAATGGCTGCAGAGTGGGAGGGGGCGTGGTCTGACAGAGTTGGGGACGTTACTTAGCAAGACGATTCGAACAGTTGTAGTCTATAATTAGTCTATTTTATCTAAAATTTTTGTGTGTCGTTGCAGAGAGAAATTCACCCTCCCACCCCTGCAGCAAACAGAAGTTTATTTTTACCTTTATTTTTTCAATCCCCGTTGGCTGCGGAGTGGGAGGGGGCGTAACCTGACAGAGTCGGGGCGTGGATTAGCAAGACGCTTCGCATGGATGTATTTAATCTATTTCATTTAATGTTTGTGTGTCGTTGCAGAAAGAAAGTCAACCTCCCACCCATCCCTGCAGCTGACAGAAGTTGATTTTTACCTTTATTTTTTCAATCCCTGTTGGCTGCGGAGTGGGAGGGGGCGTGGCCTTACAGCGTCGGGGCGTGGCTTAGCAAAGCGCTTTGCATAGGTGCATTTAATCTATTTCATTTAATGTTTCTGTGTGTCGTTGCAGAATGGCTGCGGAGTGAGAGGGGGCGTGGCCTGACAGACGGGGCGTGGCTTAGCAAAAGGCTTCGAATAGTCTATAATTAGTCTATTTCATCTCAAATTTGTGTGTCGTTGCAGAGAGAAATTCACCCTCCCACCTCTGCAGCAAACAGAAGTTTATTTTTACCTTCATTTTTTCAATTCCCATTGGCTGCGGAGTGGGAGGGGGCGTGACCTGACAGAGTCGGGGGCGTGGATTAGCAAGACGCTTCGCATGGGTGGATTTAATCTATTTTATTTAATGTTTGTGTGTGTTGTTGCAGAAAGAAAGTCAACCTCCCACCCATCCCTGCAGCTGACAGAAGTTGATTTTTACCTTTATTTTTTCAATGTCTGTTGGCTGCGGAGTGAAAGGGGGTGTGGCCTGATGGAGTCGGGGGTGTGGCTTAGTGAGACCTGGGGCGGGGGTTTTAAGTACTTCTTTTAGGGTGGCCTGAATTAAAGGTCAATACCATGCTTATTTATGAGCCCACGCAATAGACAGCAGTGGAGGAAAACATCTTTTATTACTACTGAACTGTAGTAATAGAAAAAACATAAGTTATATTTATGGTAACCGGAATACCTTTAACAGTGTCAGTAAATAGAAATGGATGAGAACCTCAGCTGCTGATAATTACCTGGTTGTTATGGAAACTCCCTCCCTGTGTGTGCCTTTGCAGAGAATGGCAGTTGGAGTTTAAAACCAAAGTTCCCAGTTGTAATGTTGGCTAATGGAGATCATATTTTGGGAATATCTCAGGAACGGTATGTCCTAGAGAGATGAGACCTAAAACCTTCCCGGACACCTGATGACCTG
>ONZH01025479.1:0-13943 GCA_900303285.1 Rhinella marina | reverse complement strand
ATCTCTGGCCACTTTGTTCGAGAACATCCATCGTGTTCTCCACTGCTGGCAAGGGTGGTCCCAGACACTGGCGTTGTATAACACACACCTTGGATTGTCTGGGGCCCTTCCAGACAATGCAATTTGCCAAATCAAGGATCCATCGTTCTGGGTCATTACATCAGTTCCGATGATGTTGTCGGAACCGGGGTAATACCACATCGGGATCTTTCAGGGTCATGTATTTGGCAACCTGCACTGTCACCTCTTCGATCCTGTGGGCCTTTACCCCACCTTGTTTGGTGATCAAATCCGATCACCCAACACTGAGGGCTCCTGGGGTGCAAATCATGTTCGACGTTGGTGATAGAAATTTCCGCACCTGTGTCAAGCATGATTTGCGTTTCCTGTTCCTTTATTTTGGCTTTTATGTGGGGTCTCCCCGAAGAATCCAGTATGACAGGACATACTGGCGCCAAATCTTTAGGGATCCCTTCCCTTCATTCCAAATCGACCAGACTCCCAGTAGGTACCTGTGTAGTACATACTGCCACTTGTGGTTTTGTGGAATCTTTAGATTCCACCACCACCTTGTCTTTTTCTGGGATATTTACAATGGCCACACATTTGGGTGTCTGGCCTTGTAAGTAACCCTGGCTCCTATCTGCCTGCTCTCCCCCTGTTCTGGTATAATTAGGTTTCGACTTGAAACCATTATTATTGCCAGATTTCTCAGGGTAGCGGATGCGTACCAGTTAAGGACAGTTCCTCTTCATGTGTCCGAACTGTAGACACTGGTAGCATCGGATGCTCCCTGTCCTTTCCAAGGGTGGAGCTGTGGGGTGCACAACTGAATTTGGTCTAGCATGGCGTACACGTTCATCTTGCGATTTAACGTGTACAGGTACATGCTCCCTCACTTTCACGGACTTTTTACTGTGCAGTATATCTTGCCTACACTGCTCAATAATCATGGCCGCGTCAGTGAGTGATGGCTCCCTAGCTGCACTCAGCCGGATTGCAGTGTCAAGGTATGGGAACTTCTCCACAAACATGCGGATCATGCCTTGTGGGACTCCTATACCTTGATCCATGGTTACCTTCCTGTACATGGCTTCAAACCTACTACACAACGACAAAGGCTCGTCGTGTATAGTAGGCTTGAACTTTGTCAAGATTTCTGGAGTAACGTCCCCATGACCTGTTGCCAATTTCATGAGTAAGGACAGACGATCCTCCTCATCATGAAACCGCCCATTCCTGGGTTCCGTTCTCCCCGTTGCCTCATACCTTTGGTTAAGATGTGTCGGCAACCACAGCTTAAACAGCTCCATGCGATGTTGAGGAGCCACCGAATATTTATTACAGTGGCCCTCAAACATATCGCATGCCGTAAACGGATCTACAGTGGGATCATATTTCGGGATCTCCTTGCAGATCCGTAACAGGAAATTTATCCTTTCCATGTTGCCATGATTGGGATAATTTTCCTCCGGCCATTCCGGACGATATGGAGGACTGGAAGAGGTGTATTCTGGTTCCCACCTACTTTCATATCCTCCACTGCTGTCCTGACCCTGGAAGTGGTTGCTATGTCTTGACTCCGTCGGAGTAGGAGTAAAACGTAGCCTCCGTTCCACCTGTCCTCCCGTATCTGAAGCCCCGGATCTGTGATCCGTATGAGACGTGGCCTCCGTTGCCATCGCCTCCCCCTGTGCCGTTCCCGAAACACAAACCTGTTTTGTAGGCAAGGGTAACCTGCTCTCAGTACCAAGCCGTGACAGGTTACTAATAACCTGCTGCAAATCCGCAATGGTTTGCGTCTTTGCAGCCAAATCCTCTCTAAGAGAGTTAGCCAGCGCATCCATGGATGCGGCTCTGTTTTTAAATTGATTTATCTCAGTGTATAGCCGGAGGAGCTCTCTGTCCATGTCGGAATAATAGCTCTCCTTCTCCGAGAGTCTAGATTCCAACACACAGATTTCTCTACCCCTCTCGGCTGTACACTGGGTCCCTTCTTCTAGTTGAGTCTCAAGTGTGGCTATGTGCTTAGAATTGTCTACACAGCACTGGCAGTGGAAGTTCTCCGGGGTGGAGACCTTTCCTGTCTGTGCTGCATTTACTGTCTCCACGTGTTGTGGCTTCCAGATGCTGTCCTCAAAAGTGTGAACTAATTTGGCCAGCATCTGGAGGCGTTTTGTGGTTTTGTGAAAGATGCTTTTGCTTATGCACACTTTGTCGTGTGCATAAGCTTGGTCTAACAAAGCAGACCAAAGCATCTCCGTGGACTTGTATGAGGTTGGGAGTATGGGGTGAAATGTGCTGTTTTTACTTAAGTGTTGCAGTGTGGCAAAGGTCATACTCACTTTTTCGGTGGCCATTCTGCGTGGAGTCGTCTGCGTCCTTCTAGTTTCGGAACTTCTTTTTCCCGTCCAGCCGAAGACCTTCACCCGTCTACACTGCTTGGAAAAAGATCCTCTTCCTCCGGAACGCCTGCCGTTGACTCTTCTGGATCCACCCGAAGCGTGAATTGACTCTCGCCGGTCAGTCGTGCAAGGGAATAAAAACACGTTACTTTGAGGTTCGCTGTTTGTGGACGCTTCCTGTGCAAACTGCCACCCACACCTGTGTTATCCGTCCAACTTCAAGGTCGAGGAGCACAATATAGCACGACACTGCACTGTGTCCCTCCGCTATTTGTCCGCTCCCTATCCGCCTATCTTAGTTGACGCGATAACACAATTGTGGCGCGTTTTCACAGATCAACAGTCCACAACCAGTTTGGGCTGGCTTGCCAAATGTTAAAGGGTTGATTAATTAATAATATTTTGTTGAATATTATTAGTTAATATTCATAAATAGGCGTAACCGGCTGACGCTAGCTCTGCGTATTTATTTCCAACACTGTTCTATTCCTTTCACGCTACGACTACCTTATACTGTAACGGCGGCTATGAAAACCACGTACGCTGTATTTTAAACAATAAAAGGCTTTATTAAACAAAACAATGTCTACCGTCTAATTCTTAGACTATATCTATATATATTTATATCAACGTATATAAATATATATACATATATATCCGCATACAATACAATATTATGCACTGACTACACTACACACTCCCACTAGTAATTTCCACCCACAATACTAACTAGATAATACACACACTCACAATATACAGATAGCAGCCCACCCTCACCTACACTATACTGTCCCTAGAATGTAACGAGGGGTATTGGCAGGGAAGGGGTTACTGCAGGGCAATCAAGGGGTTAAATGATAGGGAAGCAATGCAGGGGTTTGGTAGGGCACAGGGGCACTGGAACGAGGGGTATTGGCAGGGAAGGGGTTACTGCAGGGCAATACTGAAGGGGCATGAATGGGGCACATAAAGGGGACTGTGGAGCCATCTGAGGCCCAAACATGCATATGGGGCCAGAGACCCCAACGTGGGGTCATATATATATATATATATATATATATATATATATACATATATATACATGCATGCCTGATTAAAGGGGCATGCATGCATATACATATATATACATACATTACAGGGCCAACACTTCCTTCTACATAAATATAATTAATCTGCCTCTGTGGCAGATTCTGTCAATAAGACTGGACAAAAAAGCCTTTCATGCAGGACTTTTTTGTCTGGTAAAAAGACAGGATCCCGAAGGGAAACTGAATGGACTCCATCATAGTCAGTGGAGTCTGTTCTGCTCCGTTCGGGTCAGTTATGCGCCCAGGTCAGCACGTTATTTTCATTGTTCTGCTCGTCTAACAGAGTAGAACGACAGAAGTAAATAGTGGTGAACTGTCAGCTTCTCCAACATACAGTCCCATGTAAAAACCCTCCCTTCAGCTTCTCCAACATACAGTCCAATGTAAATAATATTGTTCCTCTCCCTCCAGCATATGGTTAATAGTCTGCTAGGTGGGGTCTGGAGCTATTATAGCCAAGTGATGAAGAACAGTCCAATATACTGCATCTTCCCTGTACGTTATAACTTGGTTATAAAAGCATGCTGTGGATTCACTCCAGGCCCCTCCCAGGGGCTTAGAAACTCTAGGAAGGCCTCCTGTCCAACATGAAAAAGTTGTCATAGGGATAGATCAAAAGTGTTAATCTGGGGGAGTCCCAGGGCTGAACCTTCCCCCCATCTAAATAACGAGTATACAGAAGTCCTCAGCCAAACACTGCTTCTCCTCACTGCTGAGCACGGTAGTAAAGATGGTCCCATAGACTTTCTATAGGGACAGTCTTCAATATTGTGCTTAGTAGTGACATAACAAACGTCACATACTAAAATCCACTGCCAACCAAGAGGCTGCTTACTTTGCCAGGCACCAACCCTGGAAGATTGCTCACCCCTGCATGAGCCTCCCTCCACAGCTTCAGAGCAGTTTGCCGAATGGTCTCTATTTCAGTGACCAGAAGCACCTCTGCACCGTCAGTGTTATTCACAGCACACCATGCGCTCATGAATGGCATGAAAAAGTCTAAAGTATATTGGTTTGCTGTAGACTTTTTTAAAGGAGTAAAATCATCTATGATCCTTGTACAGGTGTTGACCTCTGCCTAGGCCTGTGACCATGAGAAGGGGACATCTACTACGACTAGAGGAAAGGTTTCTACACAAACATAAAAGGGATTCTTTAAGAGCAGTGAACTATGGATCTCTGTGCCAGAGGATGTGGTGATGGTGAATTCACTAAAAGAGTTCAAGAGGGGCCTAGATGTATTTCTGGAGTAAAAATATTACAGGTTATAGTTACTAGAGATGGGTCGTTAAACCAGGGATTAATTCTGATTGCCTGATTGGAGTTGGGAAGGAATTTTTTCCCTTTAAAAAGATGAAAATTGTCTTCGACCTCATAAGGTTTTTTTCCCTTCCTTTGGATCAAATTTGCAGGATAATAGACTCAACTGGGTGGATGGATGTCCTTTTTAATGGTGGTCATTTATGAATAAATATACACCACTTTTCGCAGATTTGGTTGCAAAGGGGATTTGTGGTGAATCTGTGGTGAATCCCCTTCCACACCATGAACACCAATTCTAAAAAAAGGGGGAGTGGTGTGGGTGGGGAAGAGATCTCAGTTATCATTTTCTATGCCAGTTTTTGTCTAAATCTATGTCAACAAGGAAGCTGGCTTATATTTAAGGCTGTTAGGTGCCGCAGTGAATGCACCTAAGTTATGTAGAGGGCGCCGCCTAGGCATCAAGCGCCAGCGCAGGGGTATAAAGGATGGCATCTAAAATGCTGGTCTTAATAAATGACCCCATATGTTACTATGTTAGTCTTATCATACAGCTATAAAATAATATTTTAATATACTGTATTGCAATGGTCATATTTGAAAATAAATGTAATTACATTTTTTATGATTTTATAACTAAATCAATTTGCTATACTTTGAATAAGCATATTACAACAATAATTCATCTCATTCTCCATAAATTAAAAAAAGAAATGTTGATATTTGATAATTCAGTGATTCAGAGTTATAAATTAGTTGATTATTATATGCTCAAAACATTAAAATCATATTTAATTGTATTTATAATTAATAAATGTTGTAACATTCTGAAGCCATGCTTACATGCAATAAATATAAAAAATAATATAGACATGAAGTATTAGATTACAATTTTTTTAAAAAAATAAACACATTTTATTAAACATTTTGTAAATTGAATCCTTGACCAGGCAGTCTACAAACAGTTAAAGACATGAAAACGTCTGTTTAATATCATACATATGAACAGATGTACAGATCTATTATTATTATTATACTTTTTGAAACTGGCAGGTTTCTGGTCCTCTAATTGGCTTCATAGCTTTACAGAGTAATTACAGCTTCAAGCAAACTTTGTCATCTGTGGCTCAGAATGGTGTAAAGAAAACAGAACATTCTGAAATACAGTTTGTAGTTTAGTATTTGCAAATGGGTTGATTGGTACAAGGTAATGGTTATAAACATGAAAAATACATCTCACTGTAGACATTCATTTAATGTGAAATATATAGAATTATCAATTCATTGTTCTGAATGTGAAATGTAAAAATATTGTACCCTCTTTTATTTCTTATAATGTTTTAACCTAATTATTTAATTATTAATCATGAAAGGACTTTTAAAATCAGATCCTGAAAACATTCTGGTGTGCTACCCTATTATGTCTTCATTCTGTTAGATGTGAGATTCGGGATGTACTCTCCCTGGTTTCACAAAAAAGTTTTGCACTTAGACCAATTTATTTTTCTGCTGGCTGTTCTTCTTCTTGAATAGTGGGTTTAATAGTGGGTTTAATGTAAATACAGTTCACAAAAGACATAGTCAACCGTACAAAAAAGGGTTGGCTAGGGTCAAGTTATCATTCAGTTTATATCAGTTATTCCAGGGGCGTTACAGTTCTGATACACAAAAAGGTCAATTTCAAGTCTATCTTCGTCTCCTGTGATGGTGATGGGAGATACATTTGCCGTGACCAAGCAGCGGAGGCATGTGTGAGTGATGGGGTTGTCACAGTGATAATGCAATATTCAGGGGGTCAGGTATTTGCTTTCCCTCTACATACATATTACATTCCCATGCTATGGGAGCCCATTTTCCGGAACTATGCACCCACGGAGGCAGTGGACGGGACCTGTCACTATTGTTGCTGCTATCTCGCCCCTTCCTATTTTCACAAAAAATATTCAATTTAGCAAACATTATTGGTCAAACTATCCCACTTCTGACACCAAATGTATTATAATGAGTTAAAAGGATAGTAAGACAATAATGCAGCACATAAACCAACTAAGTGATACACTATGATTTAATATAATAAAAGCAGGAAAGTATATATATAGAATTATAAGGATATTAGTACAAGCAAAAGAATAAACAGATAATTATACAGAATAATAGTAATCACTTAGCTTCGGGTAAGGTCTTCAGGTCTGTCTGTCTTGGGAAGCTCATATGTTGCGCACCAACACCCAAGAATATTCACGAATAGCAGCAACTCCTTTAGACATCTAATTCTTAATGAGCCTCATGTGACAACACTCATTGGAGTTTTATACACTTTCTAGAGCTAAACCCCCTTGAGTTAATAATACACAAAACTCTCTGACAGACCTTCAGCCTTCCCTTACAAATATACAATACAATTGAGCATTCTATGAGTTAACAATACAAGACTTTCTGGCAAACTTTCAACCTTTGCTAACAAATATACAATACAATTGACCATTCTCTGAATTAACAATACACAAGATTTTCTGACAAACTTTCACCATTTGCTAACAAATATCCAATACAATTGACCATTCACTAGATATTAATAACAGTAATAAAACACACACAACACTAACAAGTAGATAAACACTAACAAGTAGATAAACAAAGAAGAGTGTGTGTGGAAGGATCAGACTGATATTGAGATATTAGAAAGATTGGATTGAAGGTATAGGAGCAAATTTAACCCTTCTATACACAACGCCCACAATGTGATCACATGCAGACATGTAGCCAATTAGCAGCCAGCCAGGTCCTGCGATGTCCCAGCCCTATAAATAGCTCTGCAACGCTGGAAAGCGCCATTTGCTATTGATGTTAGACCAGAAACAGATGTCAGGAGAGATAGGGCAAGTAACATAGTAACATAGTTTATAAGGCCAAAAAAAGACATCTGTCTATCCAGTTCGGCCTGTTTTCCTACAAGTTGATCCAGAGGAAGGAAAAAAACCCTGTGAGGTAGAAGCCAATTTTCCCCACTTTAGGGAAAAAAATTCCTTCCCGACTCCAATCAGGCAATCAGAATTACTCCCTGGATAAACGACCCATCTCTATTAACTATAACCTATAATATTATTATACTCCAGAAATACATCCAGGCCCCTCTTGAACTCTTTTAGTGAACTTACCATCACCACCTCCTCAGGCAGAGAGTTCCATAGTCTCACTGCTCTTACCATAAAGAATCCTCTTCTATGTTTGTGTAAATAACTATTTGCAGCGTTATTCGCCATCCAAACAGAAAAGCGTGATATTGTGCTAACGTAGTCAGTGACGTTTAATTACCAAAAAACAGTGCATCTGTGTTTGTGGGGTTGTTAGTTTTAAATAACTATTTGGGCGTTATTTGCCATCCAAACAGAAAAGTGTGATATGGTGCTAACGTAGTCAGTAAAGTTAAATTGCCAAAAAAACAGTGAATCCGTGTTAGTGGGGTTGCTTTTTTAAATAACTATTTGCTGCGTTATTCGCCATCCAAACAGAAAAGCGTGATATTGTGCTAACGTAGTCCGTGAAGCTGACTTACCAAAAAACCAGTGAATCCATGTTTGTGGGGTTGTTCTTTTAAATAACTATTTGTGGCGTTATTCGCCATCCAAACAGAAAAGCGTGATATTGTGCTAACGTAGTCAGTGAAGTTGACTTGCCAAAAAAACTGTGAATCCGTGTTTGTTGATTTGTTCATTTAAAATAACTATTTGCGGGGTTTATTTGCTATCTAAACAGAACAGCGTGATATTGTGCTAATGTAATCAGTAAAGCTGACTTGCTAAAAAAAACAGTGAATCCGTGTTAGTGGGGTTATTTTTTTAAATAACTATTTGTGGCGTTATTCGCCATCCAAACAGAGAAGTGTGATATTGTGCTAACGTAGTCAATGAAGATGACTTGCCAAAAAAACTGAATCCATATATGTGGGGTTGTTATTTTAAATAACTATTTGCGGCTTTATTCGCCATCCAAACAGAAAAGTGTGATATTGTGATAACGTAGTCAGTGAAGCTGACTTACCAAAAAACCAGTGAATCCGTGTTTGTGGGATTTTTCTTTTAAATAACTATTTGCGGCGTTATTTGCCATGCAAACAAAAAAGCGTGATATGGTGCTAACATAGTCAGTAAAGTTGAATTGCCAAAAAAACTGTGAATCCGTGTTAGTGGGGTTGCTTTTTTAAAAAACTTTTTGCTGCGTTATTTTCCATCCAAACAGAACAGCGTGATATTGTGCTAATGTAGTCAGTGAAGCTGACTTGCTAAAAAAACAGTGAATCCGTGTTTGTGGGGTTGTTCTTTTAAATAACAATTTGCGGCGTTATTCGCCATCCAAACAGAAAAGCGTGATATTGTGCTAACGTAGTCCGTGAAGCTGACTTACCAAAAACCAGTGAATCCGTGTTTGTGGGGTTGTTCTTTTAAATTACTATTTGCGGCTTTATTCGCCATCCAAACAGAAAAGCGTGATATTGTGCTAACGTAGTCCGTGAAGCTGACTTACCAAAAAACCAGTGAATCCGTGTTTGTGGGGTTGTTCTTTTAAATTACTATTTGCGGCTTTATTCGCCATCCAAACAGAAAAGCGTGATATTGTGCTAACGTAGTCAGTGAAGCTGACTTGCCAAAAAAACAGTGAATCCGTGTTTGTGGGGTTGTTCTTTTAAATTACTATTTGCAGCGTTATTCGCCATCCAGACAGAAAAGCGTGATATTGTGCTAACGTAGTCAGTGAAGCTGACGTACCAAAAAACAAGTGAATCCGTGTTTGTGGGGTTGTTTTTTTAAATAACAATTTGTGGCGTTATTCGCCATCCAAACAGAGAATTGTGATATTGTGCTAACGTAGTCAGTGAAGTTGACGTGCCAAAAAAACTGTGAATCCGTGTATGTGGGGTTGTTCTTTTAAATAACTATTTGCGGCATTATTCGCCATCCAAACAGAAAAGCGTGATATTGTGCTAAAGTAGTCAGTGAAGCTGACGTACCAAAAAAACAGTGAATCCGTGTTTGTGGGATTTTTCTTTTAAATAACTATTTGCGGCGTTATTCACCATCCAAACAGAAAAGCGTGATATTGTGCTAACGTAGTCAGTGAAGCTGACTTGCCAAAAAAACAGTGAATCCGTGTTTGTGGGGTTGTTCTTTTAAATAACTATTTGCAGCGTTATTTGCCATCTGAATAGAAAAGCGTGATATGGTGCTAACGTAGTCAGTAAAGTTAAATTGCCAAAGAAACAGTGAATCCGTGTTAGTGGGGTTGCTTTTTTAAATAACTATTTGCGGCGTTATTCGCCATCCAAAGAGAAAAGCGTGATATTGTGCTAACGTAGTTAGTGAAGTTAACTTGCCAAAAAAAACAGTGAATACGTGTTTGTGGAGTTGTTCTTTTAAATAACTATTTGCGGCGTTATTCACTATCCAAACAGAAAAGCGTGATATTGTGCTAACGTAGTCAGTGAAGCTGACTTGCCAAAAAAACAGTTAATCCGTGTTTGTGGGGTTTTTCTTTTAAATAACTATTTGTGGCGTTATTCGCCATCCAAACAGAAAAGCGTGATATATTGGCTAATGTAGTCAGTGAAGCTGACTTGCCGAAAAAACAGTGAATCCGTGTTAGTGGGGTTGTTTTTTTAAGTAACTATTTGTGGCGTTATTCGCCATCCAAACAGAGAATCGTGATATTGTGCTAACATAGTCAGTGAAGGTGACTTGCCAAAAAAACTGTGAATCCGTGTTTGTGGGATTTTTCTTTTAAATAACTATTTGCAGCGTTATTTCCCATCTAAATAGAAAAGCGTGGTATTGTGCTAACGTAGTCAGTGAAGCTGACTTGCCAAAAAAACAGTGAATCAGTGTTTGTGGGGTTGTTCTTTTAAATTACTATTTGCAGCGATATTCGCCATCCAGACAGAAAAGCGTGATATTGTGGTAACGTAGTCAGTGAAGCTGACTTGCCAAAAAAACTGTGAATCCGTGTTTGTGAGGTTGTTCTTTTAAATAACAATTTGCGGCGTTGTTCTCCATCCAAACAGAAAATCGTGATATTGTGCTAACGTAGTCAGTGAAGCTGACTTGCCAAAAAAACTGTAAATCCGTGTATGTGGGGTTGTTGTTTTAAATAACTATTTGTGGCGTTATTCGCCATCCAAACAGAAAAGCGTGATATTATGCTAAAGTAGTCAGTGAAGCTGACTTACCAAAAAAACTGTGAATCCGTGTTTGTGGGATTTTTCATTTAAATAACTATTTGCGGCGTTATTTGCCATCCAAACAGAAAAGCGTGATATTGTGCTAACGTAGTCCGTGAAGCTGACTTACCAAAAAAACAGTGAATCCGCGTTTGTGGGGTTGTTCTTTTAAATAACTATTTGTGGCGTTATTCGCCATCCAAACAGAAAAGCGTGATATTGTGCTAACGTAGTCAGTAAAGTTAACTTGCCAAAAATAAAACAGTGAATACGTGTTTGTGGGGTTGTTCTTTTAAATAACTATTTGCGGCGTTATTCACTATCCAAACAGAAAAGCGTGATATTGTGCTAACATAGTCAGTGAAGCTGACTTGCCAAAAAAACAGTGAATCCGTGTTTGTGGGGTTGTTCTTTTAAATTACTATTTGCAGCGTTATTCGCCATCCAGACAGAAAAGCGTGATATTGTGCTAACGTAGTCAGTGACGTTTAATTGCCAAAAAAACAGTGCATCTGTGTTTGTGGGGTTGTTAGTTTTAAATAACTATTTGCGGCGTTATTTGCCATCCAAACAGAAAAGCGTGATATGGTGCTAACGTAGTCAGTAAAGTAAAATTGGCAAAAAAACAGTGAATCCGTGTTAGTAGGGTTGCTTTTTTAAATAACTATTTGCGGCGTTATTCGCCATCCAAACAGAAAAGCGTGATAATGTGCTAACGTAGTCCGTGAAGCTGACTTACCAAAAAACCAGTGAATCCGTGTTTGTGGGGTTGTTCTTTTAAATAACTATTTGTGGCGTTATTCGCCATCCAAACAGAAAAGCGTGATATTGTGCTAACGTAGTCAGTGAAGTTAACTTGCCAATAAAACAGTGAATACATGTTTGTGGGGTTGTTCTTTTAAATAACTATTTGCGGCGTTATTCGCCATCCAAACAGAAAAGCGTGATATTGTGCTAACGTAGTCAGTGAAGCTGACTTGCCAAAAAAAAACTGTGAATCCGTGTTTGTGGGGTTGTTCTTTTAAATAACTATTTTCAGCGTTATTTCCCATCTAAATAGAAAAGCGTGGTACTGTGCTAACGTAGTCCGTGAAGCTCACTTACCAAAAAAACCCAGTGAATCCGTGTTTGTGGGGTTGTTCTTTTAAATAACTATTTGTAGCGTTATTCGCCATCCAAACAGAAAAGCGTGATATTGTGCTAACGTAGTCAATGAAGTTAACTTGCCAAAAAAACTGTGAATACGTGTTTGTGGGGTTGTTCTTTTAAATAACTATTTGCGGCGTTATTCACTATCCAAACAGAAAAGCGTGATATTGTGCTAACGTAGTCAGTGAAGCTGACTTGCCAAAAAAACAGTGAATCCGTGTTTGTGGGGTTGTTCTTTTAAATAAATATTTGCGGCGTTATTCGCCATCCAAACAGAAAAGCGTGATATTGTGCTAACGTAGTCAGTGAAGTTAACTTGCCAAAAAACCAGTGAATACGTGTTTGTGGGGTTGTTCTTTTAAATAACTATTTGTGGCGTTATTCACTCTCCAAACAGAAAAGCGTGATATTGTGCTAACGTAGTCAGTGAAGATGACTTGCCAAAAAAACTGTGAATCCGTGATTGTTGATTTGTTCATTTAAAATAACTATTTGCGGCGTTATTTCCTATCTAAACAGAACAGCGTGATATTGTGCTAACGTAGTCAGTGACGTTTAATTGCCAAAAAAACAGTGCATCTGTGTTTGTGGGGTTGTTAGTTTTAAATAACTATTTGCGTCGTTATTCGAAATCCAAACTGAAAAGCGTGATATTGTGCTAACGTAGTCAGTGAAGTTAACTTGCCAAAAAAAACAGTGAATACATGTTTGTGGGGTTGTTCTTTTAAATAACTATTTGCGGCGTTATTCACTATCCAAACAGAAAAGCGTAATATTGTGCTAACGTAGTCAGTGAAGCTGACTTGCCAAAAAAACAGTTAATCCGTGTTTGTGGGGTTGTTCTTTTAAATAACTATTTGCGGCGTTTTTCGCCATCCAAACAGAAAAGCGTGATATTGTGCTAACGTAGTCAGTGAAGCTGACTTGCCAAAAAAACTGTGAATCCGTGTTTGTGGGGTTGTTCTTTTAAATAACTATTTTCAGCGTTATTTCCCATCTAAATAGAAAAGCGTGGTATTGTGCTAACGTAGTCCGTGAAGCTGACTTACCAAAAAACCAGTGAATCCGTGTTTGTGGGGTTGTTCTTTTAAATAACTATTTGTAGCGTTATTCGCCATCCAAACAGAAAAGCGTGATATTGTGCTAATGTAGTCAGTGATGTTAACTTGCCAAAAAAAACAGTGAATACGTGTTTGTGGGTTGTTCTTTTAAATAACTATTTGCGGCGTTATTCACTATCCAAATAGAAAAGCGTGATATTGTGTTAACGTAGTCAGTGAAGCTGACTTGCCATAAAAACAGTGAATCCGTGTTTGTGGGGTTGTTCTTTTAAATAAATATTTGCGGCGTTATTCGCCCATCCAAAACAGAAAAGCGCCGAAATTGTGCTAACGTAGTCAGTGAAGCTGACTTGCCGAAAAAACTGTGAATCCTTGTTTGTGGGGTTGTTCTTTTAAATTACAATTTGCGGCGTTATTCGCCATCCAAACAGAAAAAGCGTGATATTGTGCTAACGTAGTCAGTGAAAGTTGAATTTACAAAAAAAACCATTTAATCCGTTTTTGTGGGGTTGTTATTTTAAATAACTATTTGCGGCGTTATTCGCCATCCAAACAAAAAAGCGTGATATTGTGCAAGTAGTCAGTGAAGCTGATTGCCAAAAAAAACAGTGAATCCGTGTTTCTGGGTTGTTTTTTAAATAACTATTTGCGGCGTTATTCCACCAACAGAAAGGTCACATTGAGCTAACGTAGTCAGTGAAGTTGACTTGCTAAAAAAACAGTGAATCGTGTTTGTGGATTTGTTATTAAAATACTACAGTATTTGCGG
>ONZH01025478.1:0-22153 GCA_900303285.1 Rhinella marina | reverse complement strand
CCGTAAATAAGAAAAATTTATATATTTATGGCTCACCTCTTGGGCCTCCACAAATTTTAAAGAGGTCTACCTCTTGGGCCTCCACAAAATGTTTAAGAGGTCTCACCTCTTGGGCCCTCACAAAATGTTTAAGAGGTCTCACCTCTTGGGCCTCCACAAAATGTTTAAGAGGTCTCACCTCTTGGGCCTCCACAAAATGTTTAAGAGGTCTCTCCTCTTGGGCCTCCACAAAATGTTTAAGAGGTCTCACCTCTTGGGCCTGCACAAAATGTTTAAGAGGTCTCACCTCTTGGGCCTCCACAAAATGTTTAAGAGGTCTCACCTCTTGGGCCTCCCAAAATGTTTAAGAGGTCTCACCTCTTGGGCTCCACAAAATGTTTAAGAGGTCTCACCTCTTGGGCCTCCACAAAAGTTTAAGAGGTCTCACCTCTTGGGCCTCCACAAAATGTTTAAGAGGTCTCACCTCTTGGGCCTCCACAAAATGTTTAAGAGGTCTCACCTCTTGGGCCTCCACAAAATGTTTAAGAGGGTCTCACCTCTTGGGCCCCACAAAATGTTTAAGAGGTCTCACCTCTTGGGCTCCACAAAATGTTTAAGAGGTCTCACCTCTTTGGCCTCCACAAAATGTTTAGAGGTCTCCTCTTGGCCTCCACAAATGTTTAAGAGGTCTCACCTCTTGGGCCTCCACAAAAATGTTTAAGAGGTCTCACCTCTTGGCCTCCACAAAATGTTTAAGAGGTCTCACCTCTTGGGCCTCCACAAAATGTTTAAGAGGTCTCACCTCTTGGGCCCTCACAAAATGTTTAAGAGGTCTCACCTCTTGGGCCTCCACAAAATGTTTAAGAGGTCTCACCTCTTGGGCCTCCACAAAATGTTTAAGAGGTCTCACCTCTTGGGCCTCCACAAATGTTAAGAGGTCTACTCTTGGGCCTCCACAAAATGTTAAGAGGCTACTCTTGCCTCCACAAAATTTTATCAAAGGTCTCACCTCTTGGGCCTCCACAAATGTTTAAGAGGTCTCACCTCTTGGGCCTCCACAAAATGTTTAAGAGGTCTCACCTCTTGGGCCTCCACAAATGTTAAGAGGTCTCACCTCTTGGGCCTCCACAAAATGTTTAAGAGGTCTCACCTCTTGGGCCTCCACAAAATTTATCAAGGTCTCACCTCTTGGGCTCTACAAAATTTTTAAGAGGTCTCACCTCTTGGGCCTCCACAAAATGTTTAACAGGGCTCACCTCTTGGGCCTCCACAAAATGTTTAAGAGTCTCACCTCTTGGGCCTCCACAAATGTTTAAGAGGTCTCACCTCTTGGGCCTCCACAAAATTTTATCAAGGTCTCACCTCTTGTCCTCCACAAAATTTTTAAGAGGTCTCCACCTCTTGGGCCTCCACAAAATGTTTAAGAGGTCTCACCTCTTGGGCCTCCACAAAATTTTATCAAGGTCTCACCTCTTGGGCCTCCACAAAATTTTTAACAGGTCTCACCTCTTGGGCCTCCACATTAATTTTATCAAGGTCTCACCTCTTGGCCTCCACAAAATTTAACAGGTCTCACCTCTTGGGCCTCCACAAAATTTTATCAAGGTCTCACCCTTTGGGCCCTCCACAAAATTTTTAACAGGTCTCACCTCTTGGGCCTCCACAAATTTTATCAAGGTCTCACCTCTTGGGCCTCCACAAAATTTTTTAACAGGTCTCACCTCTTGGGCCTCCACAAAATGTTTAAGAGGTCTCACCTCTTGGGCCTCCACAAAATGTTTGAGGTCTCACCTCTTGGGCCTCCACAAAATGTTTAAGAGTCTCACCTCTTGGGGCCTCCACAAAATGTTTAGAGGTCTCACCTCTTGGGCCTCCACAAAATGTTTAAGAGGTCTCACTCTTGGGCCTCCACAAAATGTTTAAGAGGTCTCACCTCTTGGGCCTCCACAAAATGTTTAAGAGTCTTACCTCTTGGGCCTCCACAAAATTTTATCAAGGTCTCACCTCTTGGGCCTCCACAAAATGTTTAAGAGTCTCACCTCTTGGGCCTCCACAAATGTTTAAGAGGTCTCACCCTCTTGGGCCTCCACAAAATGTTTAAGAGGTCTCACCTCTTGGGCCTCACAAAATGTTTAAGAGGTCTCACCTCTTGGCCTCCACAAAATGTTTAAGAGGTCTCACCTCTTGGCCTCCACAAAATTTTATCAAGGTCTACCTCTTGGCCTCCACAAAAATGTTTAAGAGTCTCACCTCTTGGGCCTCCACAAAATGTTTAAGAGGTCTCACCTCTTGGGCCTCCACAAATGTTTGAGGTCTCACCTCTTGGGCCTCCACCAAAATGTTTTAAGAGGTCTCACCTCTTGGGCCTCCACAAAATTTTAAGAGGTTCACCTCTTGGGCCTCCACAAAATGTTTAAGAGGTCTCACCTCTTGGGCCTCCACAAAATGTTTAAGAGGTCTTACCTCTGGGCCTCCACAAAATTTTTATCAAGGTCTCAACCTCTTGGGCCTCCACAAAATGTTTAAGAGGTCTCACCTCTTGGGCCTCACAAAAGTTTAAGAGTCTCACCTCTTGGGCCTCCACAAAATGTTTAAGAGGTCTCACCTCTTGGGCCTCCACAAAATGTTTAAGAGGTCTCACTCTTGGGCCTCCACAAATTTTATCAAGGTCTCACCTCTTGGGCCTCCACAAAATTTTATCAAGGTCTCACCTCTTGGCTCCACAAAATTTTTAACAGGTCTCACCTCTTGGGCCTCCACAAAATTTTATCAAGTCTCACCTCTTGGGCCTCCACAAAATTTTTAACAGGTCTCACCTCTTGGGCCTCCACAAAATTTTTAACAGGTCTCACCTCTTGGGCCTCCACAAAATTTCTAACAGGTCTCACCTCTTGGGCCTCCACATAATTTTATCAAGGTCTCACCTCTTGGGCCTCCACAAATTTTAACAGGTCTCACCTCTTGGCCTCCACAAAATTTTTAACCAGGTCTCACCTCTTGGGGCCTCCCAAAATTTTATCAAGGTCTCACCTCTTGGGCCTCCACAAAATTTATCAAGGTCTCACCTCTTGGGCCCCACAAAATTTTTAACAGTCTCACCTCTTGGGCCTCCACAAAATTTTCCATGAGCCTCTGGCCAGCCCACGGCCTCTTCCTGCCTTTTGCGGTCCTACGCATCCCTCAACATCCCCACTGCTTTACCTGCTAGACATGACACTGGGCCAGGTCGGGTCACTGACATCTCAAGCGCCAACAATTTGGGGCATTTTAAGGCTTCTGCATGTGTTTGAGTTGTTTTTACATTTTAAAGAAGACATGTCTGACCACATCTCACACACACACAATGACAATTAGGGGTGGGGTCTATTTGCTTTCCCCTTTGCCTATGCCATCTGTGGTGTCATAGGCAACGTGATTTTTAGGGGTGCAGAATTTTATCTTCTTTTTTGTCTAGTTTGGCTTGGGGTCCATGGCAATGTAGAGGAAAGAAGGTTTCCTTGTATGGTCTCACTTTACAGAGAGGTTACATTGTTTTTGGAGTGTATTGTTGAGAGGCTGTGATAGTGGCGTAATAGTGCGACTTGGGCGCGTTATATGCACCCAGACATGCTTCCCCTGCTGTCCCAGTTGCATTCCTGCAGTGTTGGCATCCTTTTCTGAGGTTTCAGGGTGGACTTGGTGACCTCCAAGTGGTCGAATTGAGATTTCCAAGTGGCGAGCATTTTTTTCCCATAGACTTTAATGGGATTCGATATTCGGTCGAATAGTCGAATTTCGCGGTCTATTCGAATCGAATTTCGAACTTTCGAATATTTCACTACTCGCTCATCTCTAACTATAACCTATAATATTATTACACTCCAGAAATACATCCAGGCCCCTCTTGAACTCTTTCAGTGAACTTACCATCACCACCTCCTCAAGCGGAGAGTTCCATAGTCTTACTGCTCTTGGGATAAAAAGATCATGGGGGAGATCTCTGTAATGACCCCTGATATATTTATATATAGTTATTAGATCTCCCCTCAGTCGTCTTTTTTCTAAAGTGAATAACCCAAATTTTGATAATCTTTCTGGGTACTGTAGTCCACCCATTAAAGTTATTACTTTAATTGCCCTCCTCTGCACCCTCTCCAGCTCTGCTATGTCTGCCTTGTTCACGGGAGCCCAGGACTGTACACAGTACTCCATGTGTGGTCTGACTAATGATTTGTAAAGTGGCAGGACTATGTTCTCATCACGGGCATCTATGCCTCTTTTGATGCAACCCATTATCTTCTTGGCCTTGGCAGCAGCTGTCTGACACTGGTTTCTACAGTTTAGTTTGCTGTTCACGAAAATTCCTAGGTATTTTTCTATGTCAGTGTTACCCAGTGTTACCTAGGTGTGTGGTGTTCTGCAATCCTGGCTGGAAACTGCTTGGAGGTGCCAAAAGCAATTTGCCCTGTTGCTGGGGGGTTGCTGCCTCGCTGCCACTAAAAACATTCAGCCAGTGGACCTTAAAGGACATGTATTGCCCCTGGCCATAAGCATTGCTCAAGGTGTCGACCGTGACGTGCACGGTGCTGCAGAGAGACAGCTGCAGGGAGCATCCTATGTTGTCTGCCACGTGCGAGTAAAGGGCGGGGATTGCTTTATTTGAAAAGTTATGCCGGCTAGGGATCTGCCAGCGCGGCTGAGCACAAGCTATCAGCTCCCTAAAAGCTGTACAATCAACTAAATTGTATGGCAGAGACTGCACAGGCAGCAGGTGAGAATTAAGTTTGCGCACTGTTGTATTACTGGTTGCGTAAACTTGCTTCCTGGCCACGCACTCAATGATGGACGGCTAACGAGTAAGAGGAGGTGGAGAAACACACACGGTTGAAGACGAGGATGTGTATGTACTAGATACGCCCTTGGATGCAGTCTGAGTTAGGCCCCTGGATGCGGGCTGCCTGATGCACGGGACCCCGGGAGAAGTTGCCAGCTCTTCAGAATCAATGCACTGTTGTAATCCACCTTGGTTAGACAAATTTGCGGCATGATGCCGCTTCAAATGGTTTCACAGAGCAGTGGTCCCTACATTTAAAGCTTTCCCATGGCTCAATTTCTTCTTACAGAAATTGCACGTGACTGTGCTGATGTCCCCCGGCAGAGTGGTGAAATATTTCCACACACCTGACGTTCAGCCTCCAGAGCTGGCAAAACTTGTAGCCCTTGCACGCTTAGACCCTGATGTCTTGGGGTCTCACTAGTTCCCAAGGCAGGCCTGGGCCTACCTTGCCTCTGCCCTCTGTTGCTGCCACTACCACCGCCCTCCTCCTCAGAGATCAAATGCTTCTCACCAGCCCGATCCGGCTCCCAGGTCCTCCTGTCTAACACACAGTCATCATCAGATTCCCCACCACTTTTGTCTGACTGCAATATGGGCTGTTCCCCACCAACCTCTGCTTCCAGGCAGTCCAAACACTAACTGCTCTCTGAACTTTATTTTCCATCCAGCAAAATGGAAACCAGACGGATCCGTTATGCTTGCCTATATACTTCTATTATGACGGATCAAAACGGAATGCCTCTAAAGGTTTCTGTTTTGTTTTCCGTCTTGTGGATTACGTTTTTTCTTTTGTTATATCGATGTTAGACTAATCTCAAAAGGTAACTGTTTGAATGTATGTTATACAATTAAAACTGAAAATAAGCAACATCATGGTAGAACAGATGTTTAGTGCACGGCGGCACAAAAAAGACCAAAAGGAATTATCCCAATAGTCCTACCACTTCCCAGTAGGTGAGGTCGATAATCCTTGAATTGGTCTTGAGTTCAAGTTGAGGTAATCCTGTATGGGTAGGTACGGGAATAGTGGTTAAAATAAACCTATAACTATCCCTAGAATGCCCTATACGGGGTTTGCTACAATGGCCCTGATAAAGCCTATCCATTGGAGCACTCGCTCTGATAAGGGCGACCCCATCCGGAACCTGTCCCTCCGATAGGAGACCCTGGATGGCCCTATAACAATTTCCCTACATGCACGTTTCGCAATACCAGACTGCTCATCAGGGGAAATGGGCTCAACAATAGGGAAGAAGGCGACCCAGTAAAATATATATATGGGCAGCCAAAATTAATGAAAAGCGTCCAGGGGTGACGCCGGAGACACAAGTAGATGGAGTGGTGTCCCCTTGGGCTGGCTCAGGTTGGAACTGATGATGTCCAAACTGTAGCTAAGGTCGACTCAGGCTGGGACTGATGATGTCCAAACTAGAGCTGGGGGCTCCCAGGGGGCTCGTGGGCAGATACTGTCAGCAACCGCTTACCTACTCCACAGGCCTTAAGAAGCCCAGCCGTCGGAGTGCTTTTCCGGCGTAGCTGACGTCACGTGACGTCCCTCGCCCGAGATCTCGCGAGACTACGAGCGCAATCCACAGCATGTTGCTAGGAGACCGGGATGCGTCTCCTAGCTTCAAGAGGACAGCATCCCAATTGCGGGAGCTGTAGTAAGTAAAGTACACTGACATTTAAGGCAATATTAAGAACTTGTTACATAGTTTACAGCAAAGTGGTAAACAATCTGCGGACTATAACAGTCCCTCCGGAATGCAAAAACAGAATCATGAGGGATTAAGTTACAGTTGATGTAGTGAAATAGTGAACACTGGTATGGAGCACCAGAAATATAAGGTGCAATGAAACTAATAAAGGAGTAATAGGCAAGATCAATTGGGGAACCACATATTTTTTAGAGGATTGTCTAAGAATTTATATAAAGCAACCGTAATTTAGTTGATCATTCTAACCCGTGGGGGTTGTTGTTTTCAGTAGGAAAATCCATCTTGCCTCTCTCTGCAAGAGGGTACGGTCCCAATTGCCACCCTTACCTGGTGGCTTGACAAGCTCTATGCCAACAAACCTCAGACACCTAACATCACCATTGTGCTCTTCATGTATGTGGCGAGATACAGCCGTGTCTCTCTGATTATCCACATCACATAGATGTTCCCCTATGCGACTATGAAGTTCCCGCTTAGTCTTGCAAATGTATTCCATGTTACATTTACATGTTATTTTATAGACCACTCCCCGGGTATGACAATTGATAAAATCCTTAATCTCAAAAGTATGCCCCAGGTTAGAACTGTAGAAAGTTCTAGTCTGTTCTAGGGCCTTACAGGCCACACAGCCACTACATCTAAAACACCCCTTGAGGTTCTGAGTCAACCAGGTGCTTTTAGGTGATGTTGGGACATAGTGGCTGTGTACCAGAAGGTCCCTCAGGCTGCTTCCTTTCCTGAAGGTAATTTGGGGGTAATCCTCAATCACTGCCTTAATGTCCGGATCCATTAAGAGAATCGGCCAGTGTCTCTCAAGGGCCGATCTTGCTTGTGCCGAGGCCCCATCAAAGGTGGTAATGAACCGGATTTTGGGGTCACCTGTCTCTTTCTTTTTAGGTACTAGAAGCTCCGTCCGATCCCTCCCTTTAGCTTTTTGGAAGGCAGATCTAAGAATATGATCGGGGTAACCCCTAGACCTAAACCTATCCCTCAAATCATTTGCTTCTTTTAAAAATTGAACTTGGTAGTACCATCTTTTGTAAACCAACGGCCACCAATTCCGTCCTCCACTGGCAGAGCAGCCACCCACTACCTCTGAAGAGGGGGATCCCCTTGGGGCAGTACTTGCGCTTGCATCGTAACTGTTCAGATGAACGTCAATTTTTAAAAGAAGCAAATGATTTGAGGGATAGGTTTAGGTCTAGGGGTTACCCCGATCATATTCTTAGATCTGCCTTCCAAAAAGCTAAATGGAGGGATCGGACGGAGCTTCTAGTACCTAAAAAGAAAGAGACAGGTGACCCCAAAATCCAGTTCATTACCACCTTTGATGGGGCCTCGGCACAAGCAAGATCGGCCCTTGAGAGACACTGGCCGATTCTCTTAATGGATCCGGACATTAAGACAGTGATTGAGGATTACCCCCAAATTACCTTCAGGAAAGGAAGCAGCCTGAGGGACCTTCTGGTACACAGCCACTATGTCCCAACATCACCTAAAAGCACCTGGTTGACTAAGAACCTCAAGGGGTGTTTTAGATGTAGTGGCTGTGTGGCCTGTAAGGCCCTAGAACAGACTAGAACTTTCTACAGTTCTAACCTCGGGCGTACTTTTGAGATTAAGGATTTTATCAATTGTCATACCCGGGGAGTGGTCTACAAAATAACATGTAAATGTAACATGGAATACATTTGCAAGACTAAGCGGGAACTTCGTAGATGCACAGGGGAACATCTATGTGACGTGGATAATCAGAGAGACACGGCTGTATCTCGCCACATACATGAAGAGCACAATGGTGATGTTAGGTGTCTGAGGTTTGTTGGCATAGAGCTTGTCAAGCCACCAGGTAGGGGTGGCAATTGGGACCATACCTTCTTGCAGAGAGAGGCAAGATGGATTTTCCTACTGAAAACAACAACCCCCACGGGTTAGAATGATCAACTAAATTACGGTTGCTTTATATAAATTCTTAGACAATCCTCTAAAAAATATGTGGTTCCCCAATTGATCTTGCCTATTACTCCTTTATTAGTTTCATTGCACCCTATATTTCTGGTGTTCCATACCAGTGTTCACTATTTCACTACATCAACTGCAACTTAATCCCTCATGATTCTGTTTTTGCATTCCAGATTTATAGTCTGCAGATTGTTTACCACTTTGCTTTAAACTATGTAACAAGTTCTTAATATTGCCTTAAATGTCAGTGTACTTTACTTACTACAGCTCCCGCAATTGGGATGCTGTCCTCTTGAAGCTAGGAGATGCGTCCCGGTCTCCTAGCAACATGCTGTGGATTGCGCTCGTAGTCTCGCGAGATCTCGGGCGAGGGACGTCACGTGACGTCAGCTACGCGGGAAAAGCACTCCGATGGCTGGGCTTCTTAAGGCCTGTGGAGTAGGTAAGCGGTTGCTGACAGTATCTGCCCACGAGCCCCCTGGGAGCCCCCAGCTCTAGTTTGGACATCATCAGTCCCAGCCTGAGTCGTCCTTAGCTACAGTTTGGACATCATCAGTTCCAACCTGAGCCAGCCCAAGGGGACACCACTCCATCTACTAGTGTCTCCAGCGTCACCCCTGGACGCTTTTCATTAATTTTGGCTGCCCATATATATATTTTACTGGGTCGCCTTCTTCCCTATTGTTGAGCCCATTTCCCCTGATGAGCAGTCTGGTATTGCGAAACGTGCATGTAGGGAAATTGTTATAGGGCCATCCAGGGTCTCCTATCGGAGGGACAGGTTCCGGATGGGGTCGCCCTTATCAGAGCGAGTGCTCCATGGTTAGGCTTTATCAGGGCCATTGTAGCACCCCCCCCCCCCGTATAGGGCATTCTAGGGATAGTTATAGGTTTATTTTAACCACTATTCCCGTACCTACCCATACCGGATTACCTCAACTTGAACTCAAGACCAATTCAAGGATCACCTACTGGGAAGTGGTAGGACTATTGGGTTAATTCCTTTCGGTCTTTTTTGTGCCACCGTGCACTAAACATCTGTTCTGCCATCCAAGAATGTTGATGTTGCTTATTTTCAACTGATGATATAGTGTCTTTGGTGGATCGAAGGTGCCATCGTGCACGGCTGTTGTCTTGTTTTTTAGTCCGTATCCATTATAAGGGAACATATTATTGATTTTGTAGATCTTTATTTTTCTAAATATATTTAATAAAAGTTATGTTTTAATTGTATAACATACATTCAAACAGTTACCTTTTGAGATTAGTTTAATTTACCCTGGTAACTAGAACAGTGTACCTATATTGGTGACATTTTGAGTATTTTATATCGATGTTAGAACAGAAAGCCAGAACGGAATCGAGACGGTGATGTGAACAAGCTCTTATTTGCATATGTCTTTTCCACAGAAGCATTCTGTGGGCATAAAAGCACAAACTATCTTACTATGGAAAAGCACTCATTGAACAGTTTGAGGCAACCACCAAAAAATAAGGGAAATTGAACTAGGAGTTATGTATAAATATACATAGTATAGATGAGCAAATAAATTCTATAAATTTGGGATTCATCTTAAATTATCAAAAAATAAAAATAAAAACTGGATTCTGAAAAACCCAATACTTTGTAACACATTTTAGGCAAATCAAAAGAGAGGTGCACATAAAAAGTTTGGCTTTCTAATCAGTTTCTTAGCCACTGTAACAGGTTTCCTAGCCTAGAGCTTTTATAGAACAAAATCCATTTTTTCAGAGCAAAGCAGACATAATTTGTGTTCCTAAAACGATAGATAAATTTAAAATGTATACAATTGATTTGCTCATCACTAGTGTGTATATTTATACATATCTCCTTATGCTTCATAGTTCAGTTTTTTTCTAATATTTTTCAAAGTTTTTGGTGGTAGCCTCAAGCTATTCAATCAATGCTTTTTATAATATTTAGCAGCCTCAAACAGTTCAATTTGTGCTTGTTCATAAAAGCATTTTTTATTTATTGCTATACTAGAAAAGGCAAAAAAAAAACCCTGAGTGTTTCATACCAGGAACCCAGCTATTTCTGAATGACTACCCTTTAGCAGAGTTGAGCAAAGAAAACTTGCTAGGCTGCCTGAAAGGGGTATTGCCATAATCCAGACAATACTCCTCTAGGTTTATGGGAAAAATATATGAAAATTAGCAAACCTTATATCTACTGGTATACAGTAGGCTAAGCAAAGCTAATTTGAATACTCAGAGGGTTATTGACTGGCCTATACTACTCCTTACATATACTAAGCAAATTACACACCAGACAACACATATATGTTGCCCAGAAATTCAGAGTAGCATATTTTGTTTCTCTCTCTCCTTCTTGCTGTGTGATCAATTGGCCAAATATTCCAAAACGTTTGATTTGTACCTGAATTCATTCTACATGAATCAAGTTGTTCCAATTGGTATATAACACCCTTTAGACTCTCTGTTCATTTTTTATGAATTGTTACTCTTCCACTCCCTCTTTTAAGCTCTTGAACACAATGGCAGCAAAAGTAAATAATGTCAGAGTCAGAGACACTGACATATATAACTATGGCTAAATGCACATTTGATGTTTTTAGCAAAGAGCTTGTTAAAAAAAAACATGGCAGCATTGGATGAGTTATGCTTTTTCATATTAGAAAGCTTCCAAAAATTGTCTGGTACAAAAAGCAGATTGTGTTTAAACACACACAGTGTTATGAGAAAGCAAAACAGTGGCTTGTGGCAAGTGTCCAAAAATTATGCCACGATGGGGGAAGATCTGTACCCCAGTTTATACACATACATATTAATGTCAGAAGAAAGAATGGCTTGTCCTGCACAAGCGTCCAAAAAGTGAACAAACCTGGGAAAACTATTTTAATTGGGAGCTTTAGCAGTAAAGTGTGGATATGGAAAGGGTAGGGTAATAGTGGCATGTGGCCAAAATAGGAGCATCAGTAAGAGCAGCATAGCAAGGCAATAGATATGTTTGTGGCTGTTTATGGGTAATATTAGTAGTGAGATTAGTAGCAGGGAGTAGCAGCTTCTATACAATATGGAACATGCCAGTGGCATGATGGCGGAAGCAGAAGCCATTCGGTGCTACATGACGGTAGCCAGGCCAACAGCAGCAGCTAAATGGTACTGAACATAATGGTAAGCTGGCAGAAAACTGCAGCAGTATGTTGATTACAGCAGCATCTAATATGTACCAAACACGATGATAGGCAGGTCAACAGTGGCAGTGGCATGATAGAAGCAGCAGCCATATGCCACAGAACATGGCGGTTGGCAGGCAGACAGTTGCAGTGGCATGATGGCGGCAGCAGCCACACTCTAGAGAACATGATGATAGGCAGGCACAAAGCAGTAGTGGAATGATTAGGCACCATTAGAAAGGGCAGATCTATTCATTGCCCTAAGCCGGAGGAGTGTGAAAATCCTCACAGATCTGTGCCTTATTCATTTTGACAAAAGTGATGTTTTGGACAATGGCAGAGGACAACTTTGCAATGTTTAAAACCCTTTCTGAGATGACAATGGAGGCTAGACTTGAAATTACAGATAGAACATACTGGACCAGTTAGGTCTGCCTTCCCTGAAGTCCATGGGGTCAAGAAAAGGGTATGCATAGGAGAAAGTCTAGGCAGGACTGAACCCCAGCATTGAGGCGGTATGTCTCCATATGCTGATTTGTGTCAGCCTGGCGTACCCATGAAAACATGTTCCATTATGTTGATGATACTAAACTGGCTGACGCTGGGGGTGTGGCCTGGCAACAGAGCCGCATGTACGCAGTTGTGTGAGATCTGCTGAGGATCATACAGGAGCGGGCAAATTAAGACACCTTCCGTAGAGCCAACATGGGCAAAAACAACAAAGACAAGCCTAAAGAGACCCCTGGACCTACCAGACAAGTTCCTGGGCAAGGAGACCTGGACAGGTTTGCTAAAAAAGCCTGCACGCAGCAGACCAGGAGGCCCGACAAGATGGCGACTCTGCAGGAAGCGCGCGCTAGGCCTGAAGCCTCAGATTCGGAGGAGGGTGAGGGAAGCGACACAGAAGTTACTACTTCTGGAGACAATCTCCCAGTCTCCAGAACTTTCATGCACCAATTACTAGCGGATGCACTGGATCCACTAATGCAGGAGATCAAAGACCTCAAGCAAGACCTGCGGCAAGTAGGGGAGCAAGTGGACACGCTGGAAACTTCCCAGGCAGCCATTGTGGACTTTGGCACATCGGTCACTCATAAATTCGATAACACCCAGGCGCACCTGAATTACCTGTATGCCTAGCTAGAGGATCAGGACAATCGTGGACGCCGAAACAACTTGCAGTTAAAGGGCTTCCCAGAGACTGTGTCGGCTGAAGCTATTATGCCAGCACTCTCGGCTTTTTTTTCTGACCTTCTTGGGCAAGAGGATACAGTGGGCATTTTGTTCGAGAGAGCCCATAGAGCCCTTAGGCCGGCTCCGAACCCATTCGACCCTCCACGGGACATTATATGTAAATTAACATCTTTTCAAACTAAGGAAAAGATAATGAAAGCTGCAAGAGCCTCACATCACTTGCAATATGAAGGAGCACCTATATCGATTTTTCAGGACCTGTCTCCTCCCACCCTGAAGAAAAGAAGAGCCCTTCGTCCATTCCTAGATGTCCTGAGGGAACGTAGGCTCACATACAGATGTCTATTCCCATTTGGCCTTCTGATTAACACCCCAGACAGGAAGACTGTTATACGCTCTCATTCAGACCTGAAGTGCACCTACGATCTTTTGGGTATTGAGGACCTACAGATACCGGATTGGAACTCAGTCCAAGAACTCACGCTCTTACCATCTCTCCCTCTGATCGTCCCGTGGACTCCAGCAGACTCTGGGAAAGCACAGTGACAGAAAAGAAAATCGGGCACATTAACGCCTAGGAGGATTCAAGTAGACACTGACTGATGTCCTATAGGATCCTATTTTCCTCCTATATATAAGTTCCACATGTGGTGAGATTGTCGCAGATTTCCCTTGTCCAACTGAGACACATATTTGATCCAGTCTTCCCTTTGCTGTCTTTCTTTTCATATTTCTCTTCTCCTGCACTATCTTTTATTTTTTATATCTCCCTAGACCCTGCTATAAGATGTACACCCTCCTTGGGACATGTGTTTGGGGGATGCTGATGAGGTATTCTCACTATGTATATCCCCTCTATAACATGTCTACATGCTGGGTGTATATGTACACTGTTGGTACATTAGTTTTGGAACCGTGGATCGCCCGACCTTCCTTACTCTGTTTTTTATTTAATATTTCATATCTTCTGCACTGTCTTTTGCTTTTTATATCTAGCTATGCACTACTACATGCAGGGCCTTCTGGCCCTAAGATAAAAACTGTCCCATGTTATGTGAGCTGCCCGCTCCTCCTCCTTGATCCACCTTTTAGACAGCCTGCGCCTAACATGTGTTATCTTCCACAGCTCCACTCAGGAGCTACTAATGTGGATTCATGTTTTCAACCTGTTGTTCCCATATTTCATGAGTGTACTTTTTTCATACACCCGCTTGCGTACGTATGTACTACCAGTTGTACAGTCATGGCCAAAAGTTTTGAGAATGATACAAATATTAATTTTTACAAAGTCTACTGCTTCAGTTTTTATAATGGCAATTTGCATATACTCCAGAATGTTATAAAGTGTGATCAGCTTAACAGCAATTACTTGCAAAGTCAATATTTGCCTAGAAAATGAACTTTATCCCCCAAAACACATTTCAACATCATTGCAGCCCTGCCTTAAAAGGACCAGCTAACATCGTTTCAGTGATTGCTCCATTAACACAGGTGTGGGTGTTGATGAGGACAGGGCTGGAGATCAATCTGTCATGATTAAGTAAGAATGACACCACTGGATACTTTAAAAGGAGGCTGGTGCTTGGCATCATTGTTTCTCTTCTGTTAACCATGGTTATCTCTAAAGAAACACGTGCAGTCATCATTGCACTGCACAAAAATGGCCTAACAGGGAAGAGTATCGCAGCTAGAAAGATTGCACCTCAGTCAACAATCTATCGCATCATCAAGAACTTCAAGGAGAGAGGTTCCATTGTTGCCAAAAAGGTTCCAGGGCGCCCAAGAAAGACCAGCAAGCGCCAGGACCGTCTCTTAAAAGTGTTTCAGCTGCGGGATCGGGCTAACAGCAGTGCAGAGCTTGCTCAGGAATGGCAGCAGGAAGGTGTGAGTGCATCTGCACGCACTGTGAGGCGGAGACTCTTGGAGCAAGACCTGGTCTCAAGGAGGGCAGCAAAGAAGCCACTTCTCTCCAGAAAAAACATCAGGGACAGACTGATATTCTGCAAAATGTACAGGGAGTGGACTGCTGAGGACTGGGGTAAAGTCATTTTCTCTGATGAATCCCCTTTTCGATTGTTTGGGACATCTGGAAAACAGCTTATTCGGGGGAGACGAGGTGAGCGCTACCACCAGTCTTGTCTCATGCCAACTGTAAAGCATCCTGAAACCATTCATGTGTGGGGTTGCTTCTCAGCCAAGGGAATCGGCTCTCTCAGTCTTGCCTAAAAACACAGCCATGAATAAAGAATGGTACCAGAATGTCCTCCGAGAGCAACTTCTCCCAACCGTCCAAGAGCAGTTTGGCGATCAACAATGCCTTTTCCAGCATGATGGAGCACCTTGCCATAAAGCAAAGATGATAACTAAATGGCTCAGGGAACAAAACATAGAGATTTGGGGTCCATGGCCTGGAAACTCCCCAGATCTTTTTTACTTATTCAAGCTTTTATTAAATCCACAGAATCAGTACAAGAATAAAAAAAAAAAAAAAAAGAACTCTACATAATAGACATAATGCAGCTCACAATCCGGTTATTATAAGGAAAGACATAAGTAAGTGTGCAGACGGAAGCAATATTTTTTGCAGAGTACAAAAGCAAGAAATGTGTTACACTGATTGATCAGAGATAATAAGCATTGAAAAGCTTTTTCCTAAAGAACAGAGGAGGGGGGAAGGAGAGGAGAGAGGGTGCCGGTAAGGGAGGGTAATCGAGGGTTAGGGAGAACAGGGAAAGAGAGAAACAGGGATAAACAATATCAGTCACTTCATACAAAACCATAAATATACAAGACATAACACCCTAAGATGATGGTAGTGCACACTGTTATGACTCCAAAGATGTGTCCCGTTCGGCGTGGCCCATCCCGCCGCAATGGAAATCAACGCCCCCGAGAAGAGGCCCCACACACCTCCAGTCCCGCCAAAGACCTCCCCACCTCCCCGATCCCCATCATGTTTAGAACATCTTCCTCAAATGTAAGATAAGTATTCCGGAGTGGACAAAAAATCTAACCAGGGTCTCCAGGTGATAATATATTTGGCAGAAGTAGCGTGTAAATCTGCAGTCATTTCTTCCATAGTGTGCAAATGAGAAATTTCCTGGAACCATTCCGTAACAGAGGGGGGGCGAACACTCTTCCACAGGCGAGGAATCACAGTTTTGGCTGCTAGAATCAGAAACCTTATGAGATCTCTCGTACGATGCCATATAGCACCCGGGAGCATACATAATAAGATCTGAGCAGGATTGTTCTCTACCGCAATCCCTGTGATTTTATGGATGAGTAAAAGCACCTTACTCCAAAATGGCTGAATTTTCGAACATCTCCACCATATATGGCTCATAGTCCCCTCTTCCATCTGACACCGCCAACAACGGTCAGATACAGTTGGGTAGAAGCGATGCAGTACGGAAGGTACCCTATACCACCTGGCAAGGATCTTATAGTTAGTTTCTTGTGCTTTACATGAGATTGATACCTTATGACACAGAAGGAACGCCTTATTCCATTCTGCAGATGTGAAGGGCTGATCAAGCTCCCTTTCCCATCCCGCTACAAAAGCCGGAGGCTTGGGGGCCCGAGAAGTCAGCGCCAAGCCGTAGATGGTGGAGATGGGCCGTGCAGGGGCTACTTTAGAGACACATAATTCCTCAAACAGAGTCAAGGTTCTGTGTAAGGCAAGTGGTGTTTTATTAGCTGTATAAAAAGCTCTTAGTTGTTGGTACTCAAAGAGCATTTTAGGGGAACGACTCTGTTCTGGCACGAGACTCTCATAAAGCTTCAGGGAGGAGCTGCTCAGAACCCCCTGAATCGGTGCTGGTTCCGATCTTAGAAATGTCAGAAATGACGGGGAGGATAACGCTGGAGGGAACTCATAGTTGCCCAGTATGGGGGTTAAAGGGCCATCCCTGGTAAATAAAGGAAAGGAGGAAAGGTAGGCATTACTTGTCTGCAGTATGTGTTTGACTGTGAATGGAAGAGTGCTGAGACGAGAATGGTTCCAGGTCTGTGTACGTATCCACGGGACAGCAGTCAGGGGGACAGAGGAAAAGGAGCGTTCCAGTTTTACCCAGAGTTTAGTCCCTGCATGATGGAAGCAATCCAGTATCCGACTCATGGAAGATGCTATGAAATAGGAACAGCAGTCGGGCAAACCTAGACCCCCCTGTGTTTTTCGTTGGATGAGAGTGGATCTAGCTATTCTAGGGGACCGTGACGCCCATACATATCGTGTGAACACTTTGGAAAGTCGTTGGAAGAAGGACCTCGGCAGGTAAATGGGGATGGTCTGAAACAGGTAAAGAAGACGTGGCAGAACATTCATTTTTAGGATATTTATTCTACCCAGCCACGAGAAGTCCCGTCTGTCCCACTTAGTCAGGTCCCCCTTAATACTCAAAAAGAGAGGTTCATAATTGAGCTTGTAGATATCTGCTAGGTTTTTCGGGATATGGACCCCCAGATATTTGAATGCCCTATCTTGCCAGGAGCAGGCGAATTGGGAGCGCAAAGTTTCCACCACTCGGTCCCCCAGTGTCACATTCATAGCCGTACTTTTAGAAAGATTAATTTTATAGTTAGAATAATGGCTAAATTCCCGAATAGTAGCAAGCAGTGCAGAGAGGGACCTCTGTGGCTGAGAGATATACATCAGAAGATCGTCAGCAAAAGCTGAGCATTTAATGTGAAGACCGGCATGGTGAAATCCCTGAATGTCTGCATGTTGACGAATAGCAACCAGCAGGTGCTCCATAGACAGGACATATAGGAGTGGGGAAAGGGGACAACCCTGCCTGGTACCATTGCAAATCGTGAAGGGGCATGAAAGAGAGCCGTTTACCCGTAATTGCGCCTGTGGTAGCTGGTATAATGCCTGTATTCTCTGGAGCATGTGCGGACCCAAACCAATCTGTCCCAGACAAGCCCATAGGAAGCCCCAGTCCACCCGGTCAAAGGCCTTTTCGGCGTCCAAAGACAATAACATCAGGGGTATATGTTTCCTCCTTGCTTCATATACAATTGAAAAAGTTTTCAGCGTGTTATCTCGTGCCTCTCTGCCTGGTATGAATCCTACTTGGTCCGGGTGGACTAGGGATCCCAGATAGCACCCCAAGCGACATGCCAGAATCTTAGCAAAAATCTTGGCATCAACATTGATGAGTGATATTGGTCTGTAACTGGAGCATAGCTGGGGATCTTTCCCCTCTTTGGGGATCACAACCACATGGGCACGTAAGAATGAGGGCGGGAATGGCTGATCATCTGAGATACTATTAAAGGCTTCAAGCATAACAGGGGATAGATCACACTGTAGCAATTTGTAGAACTTTGCAGTATATCCATCAGGTCCAGGGCTTTTACCTCCTGGGAGAGAAGAGATAACTGAAAGTAACTCTGTGGAAGTAATGGGGGCCTCCAAAGAAGCTACCTGGTCCTCTGTGAGAGACGGCAAGGCTGTTTGTGAGAGGTACTGGAGAAGTGAGGGATGTGTCTGTGCATGACCAAGAGAATGAAGCGGAGAAGGTAAGTTATACAAAGAGGTGTAATAGGAGTGAAATGCAGTAAGAATGTCTTCAGTTCTGTGCACTAGGGAATCCGAAGCATGACGTATAGAAGAAACATAAGTAGCAGCTCTCTTGTCATGTAAGGCGCGAGCTAGCATGCGGCTGGACTTATTGCTCCATTCATAATAAGACCTAGCGCAGAGCTGTCTATATTTCTTTGAGGTGCGCTCAAATATTGAACGAATCTCCATGCGTACTTGAGTGAGCTCCCTAAGTGTAGATTCCTGTAGGGAATGCTTATGCACCGCCTCAAGTTCGCAGAGTTTGTTTAATAGTATGGAAAGGCGGTGGGCCTTCTCTTTTTTCAAGCGTGAGCCATGCTTGACCAGGATACCTCTAAGCACGCATTTCAAAGCTTCCCACTTCATTGGGGGAGTCGTAGGATCCGCTGAATGGTCTGATATGAAGTGAGCAATAGCTTGTTTCAGGTCTGCAAGGCAGAGGGAGTCAAGCAATAAGGATTCATTAAGACGCCAAGTAAAAGACTTCCTAGGGGTTAGGGGAGCTGGAGTGTACAGAAGACCGGGGCGTGGTCAGAATGTAATATGGATCCAATGGAAGAAGTGTGCAGAAATGATAGGAGGTTGTGTTGTATGAAGATATAGTCAAGTCTGCTGTAACTACTATGAGGCTGTGAGAAGAAAGTGAAATCTCTATCCTGAGGGTGAGAAAGTCGCCAGATATCGATAAGTTGGGATTTATGTAAGTGCTTGCGTAGTGCGTTGAGACGGTTAAAGGCGAGTGCAGAGTGTCCTGTGGAAGAGTCAAGGGAGGGCTGGAGCGCTAAATTAAAATCCCCACAGAGGACCAGGGAGCCCCTAGCAAACTGCGAGAGCCTGTCAAGAATGTCAATAAGAAAGGAGGTTTGATTGGTGTTAGGAGCATATACACAAGCAATGGTATAGATATGTTGATATAGTTCACAATTAATAAAGAGAAAACGAGCGTCTGGGTCAGACTGAACATCCAGCACCGTAGGTTTGACTGATTTGTGGAATAAGATGGACACCCCTTTGGTTTTGGCCGAAGGATTACTGCTATGGTACCAGACAGGGTAGTATCTGCTCTTTAAAGAGGGCATATGATCCACTTGGAAATGAGTTTCCTGAAGACATAGCACCTGCACCCTTTTTTTATGAAAGTCATAAAGCACTCGAGACCTCTTCTCGGGAACGTTAAACCCCCTAACATTGAGGGAGGCAAAACCAATATCAGCCATAATCATACCCACAGGCCAGAGCGGGGCCGACCACACCGAAGGAGGAGCCCAAGACCATGGGTGAGTATCCAATCCATCGCAGAAGCACGTGACTGAAA
Organism: Rhinella marina; assembly: GCA_900303285.1. Taxonomy (NCBI): domain Eukaryota; kingdom Metazoa; phylum Chordata; class Amphibia; order Anura; family Bufonidae; genus Rhinella; species Rhinella marina. The sequence goes on along the minus strand of ONZH01025478.1, from coordinate 2,439 downwards.
GCAAAACACAGTATTAATGACAAAGTAAACAGTAACATTGGGGGAGAAAGAAAGCAATTGAGGAAAGAACAATTGCGCAGAAGCTACAATTCCACAGTGCAAAGACTGTGCACGCAGTGTTATCCACACTGGGGACTCACACACTGCTACCTATGGAAGGCGTAAAATACAAATTTTGCAGATCAAATAGCTGAAAGCCACTGGCGGCCAATTAAAGGAAATAAAAGAAAAGTAGGGAGAAAAGGAGACAGTAAAATAAGATAGGGTGGACCAAGAACACCCGAGGCACAATTGGTGGATGAGTGAAACTGGAAATGAAAACAAAAGGGAAGAGAGGAGAACCAGAGAGTATGATCAGGTGACAGAGCAGACTGCTTTCAGAACAATCACTGAAAATACGTATCATGGAGTAGGAGAAACCCCGGCCTCAGCCGAAGTCCAGTCCCCACGGCGTCCAGAGGGTTGGCGAAGACGTCTTTTGGAACGTTGTGGCCGGGGAGACAGATTCTCAGCCGACGTCAGTATCCGACCTGTGGAGAATGCGGAAGAGTTCGGCAAGTCCTTGAGGAAGGTTTCCCAATCCGATAAGGAGACCATAGGTAAGTCCAAGGTTTGGAGAAATACCGGAACATCCGACGGAGCCTTGAGGGTTGCCGAAATGTCACCGTTACGTGCATGAAGGGCGAAGGGGAATCCCCATCTGTATGGTATTTCATGAGCCTGAAGAACCGCCAGGAGTGGTATAAGGCAAGCCCTCTGTCTTAGCGTTCTTCTGGAGAGATCAGGGAAGAGTTGGAGTGGATTATGCTCATAAGAGATCAGGGGTGTAGCTCGTGCCTTGGACATGATCTCCTCCTTGATGGTATAATAGTGGATCCTGCAAATGACGTCCCGAGGCTTCGCAGGATCCTGGCTTTTGGCTCTTAACGCCCTATGTGCCCTATCGATCTCAATATGAGAGTCCAACGGTTTACCCAATAAAGAATTGAATATGCACAAGAGGGTTGATGTAAGATCTGTAGGGCGGATGGTTTCTGGAAGCCCTCTAATGCGTACGTTATTCCTCCTGTTCCTATTTTCTAAGTCATCTAGCTGTTCAGCCAGAAGTGTTCAATATTGAGTGGAGGTATGGGAAGAGCATTGTAGATCCTGGAGGGACCGCGTAACTGAGTCCCTAAATGACTCCAGGGACTCCACTCTACCCTGAAGAGAGGAGATATCTGAGCGGATAGGCAGTAAGTCAAGAGCCCAGGCTTGTTTGAGTTCGGTAGCTAAGATCGACATGTCCTGTTTATTTGGTAGTAGGGCTAAAAGAGCTTTCAGTTCAGGATGGTCCTCAAGTAGCTTCACTGCTTCCTCCGGAGGAGGCAGTGCCGGGTTAGGCATGTGCTGTGGTATGGCGCCCCCATCACTAACAGAGCTAGCCAAAGTACGGTCAAGGCCTGGTCGGGGGCCTGGTATGCCTGAGGCCTGGGAAGGTTGCAAACTAGTGGCGGGACGCGGAGCAGGCGGAGGCCCGTGTGCAGGGCAACTCATGTGGGATCGCTTAGGTGGGGGATCCAAGCCCGTCAGGACCGGGTTCGGGGAGAGGTCTGGGGCTGAGGGAGGAGACGTTGAACCTGATGTCGGGCTGTCCGCCGCGTTCCAGGGCATCTCTGGGGATGTCGGAAAAGGCGACCTGGGAGCGGGTACCTGATAGTCCATAGCCGACGGCGGGAGATGGTCCTGTTCCTCCTCCATTTCGGGCCCCTGGCGTTCAGGACCTTGAGATATGCCCCCTCTGGATGGTGAGTGCGAAGGTGAGTTCTCAAGGAGCGAGGATGGCTGCAGATGCAGGGTTGGGCCTTGTGCCTCGGTGCAGCCGGGAGAAGATGGCGGCCGCGTACCATGCGGTGGAGACTCCGATCCCCCTGTAGACTCTGGAATCGGCGTGAAGAACGCCGAAATAGGCTGGGAGGGTTGCTGTAGTGTTGGGGGGCTCTTGGTAAGCCGTTTCTGCCGGGATTTGCCCATTATAGCGGTGGTTCTCCTCTCTAATGCGGGTGCCTCAGGAAGAGCTCAGCTCACGCACGTCTTGCCGCCAGCGCGTCGAAACCACGCCCCAACTCCCCAGATCTTAATCCCATTGAGAACTTGTGGTCAATCATCAAGAGACGGGTGGACAAACAAAAACCTACAAATTCTGACAAAATGCAAGCATTGATTGTGAAAGAATGGACTGCTATCAGTCAGGATTTGGTCCAGAAGTTAATTGAGAGCATGCCAGGGAGAATTGCAGAGGTACTGAAGAAGAAGGGTCAACACTGCAAATATTGACTTGCTGCATTAACTCATTCTAACTGTCAATATAAGCTTTTGTTACTCATAATATGATTGCAATTATATTTCTGTATGTGATAAAACATCTGACAAACACACATAAAAAACCAGAGGGCAGCA
>ONZH01025477.1:0-43498 GCA_900303285.1 Rhinella marina | reverse complement strand
TCATGTTAGGCTGCCTATCCCGTGACCCTCGCGTTAGAAGAATTTTTTCAAACACCGATTACTGGGTGTTCACTCTCCTGGACCCCACGGTACAAGCAGAACCTTTCCACTCTCATCCCTGCAGAGGAAAGGAGTATGAGAGTTGAATAGATATCAACAGGCCCTGGTGCACAAGCTGAACAATTCTTCCCATCTGACGCGCTAGCGCCAGAGGGCATGGTTCTGTGGGGCCAAGTAGCGGGGGAGAGGAGGCGAGCAGGCAGCTTGTCCAGCACTGGCAGGGGAACGCTCTCCAAGGCCTTTGCCAGTTTTATGTCACCCCAGCAAGACACTGTCACCTGTCCCCAGTCTAGGCAGAGTAGGGGGAGCTGTACAGAAAGATGGTGAGGGAGTACCTAGCTGACATACCAACGTCCGTAGCGATCACTCTGCTCCATACAACTACTGGGGTTTTCAAAGCTGGACACGTGGCCTGAACTGGCGCTGTACGCCTTGGAGGTGCTGGCCTGCCCTGCCGCTAGCGTGCTGTCAGAGCGGGTATTCAGTGCAGCTGGTGGCGTCATCACCGATAAGCGTACACGCTTGTGAACTGACAGCGCTGACAGGCTGACGCTTATTAAAATGAACAAAGCCTGGATTTCACCGGAATTCAAATCTCCTCCGGGGGAAAGCAGCTAAAGATTTAAATAACTTATGTATCCGATTCCTCTTCTTTACTCCTCCTCCTACTCCTCCTCCTCCTCCATATCGTCTTTGCCTAACGCTGACCCAAAAAACACCATTTTTTTAGAGGTCCAACTGGCACTCTTTTAGCACAGTTTTTCAGGAGGGCCCCCTACAGGCCCTCTATTCAAACAATTTTTCCAGAGGTCCACCTACAGCCCTCTCTTCAAACAATTTTTCAGGAGGCCCTACAGGCCCTCTATTCAAACAATTTTTCCAGAGGTCCACCTTCTTCCAAAAAATTTTTCCGGAGGTCCACCTACAGGCCCTCTGTCCAAACAATTTTCCGGAGTCCACTACAGGCCCTCTCTCCAACATTTTTCCGGAGTCCACCTACAGGCCCTCTCTCCAAACAATTTTTCCGGAGGTCCACCTACAGGCCTCTCTCCAAACAATTTTCGGAGGTCACCTACAGGCCCTCTCTCCAAACAATTTTTTTTTCCGGAGGTCCACCTACAGGCCCTCTCTCCAAACAATTTTTCCGGAGGTCCACCTACAGGCCTCTGTCCAAACAATTTTTCCGGAGTCCACTACAGGCCCTCTCTCCAACAATTTTTCCGGAGGTCCACCTACAGGCCCTCTGTCCAAACAATTTTTCCGGAGTTCCACCTACAGGCCCTCTCTCCAAACAATTTTTCCGGAGGTCCACCTACAGGCCCTCTCTCCAAACAATTTTTCCGGAGTTACACCTACAGGCCCTCTCTCCAACAATTTTTCCGGAGGTCCACCTACAGCCCTCTCTCCAAACAATTTTTCCGGAGTTTCCAGTTTTATTTGCGCAAACTGCATAAATTTTTATTTTTGGGATAGGTGTGAAAAATAATATTACTTGCGTATCTATATTGCCCAACATTGGATATGGTAGCAAGTAGAAGACTAAACACATGCTGCCACAGGGTTTCGCCCAAATTTCCTGGTCCACCCGCAAATTCCTAGGTCCACAATTGTCAAGGAGGTCGCAGGTTCTTGTTGATGAGCAAACAAGTCCTTATGTGCTGAAATCGCCGACAACGTCTCCATCTAAGAACCTAAGACCATTGTGGAGAGAGCGGCACAGCTCGCCATCAAAGTGACGAACCCCAACGCCAGACTGCGCAGAGAAGATAACAAATAAATATCTCTGTGGTTATTTGTGTTAAATAAAAGTTAAATAAACACCAAAAAAAATTGATCTGTTCCTGTGCCTGATCCACCCAAGTTGAATCTGTCCCATCATGAGAAAGTCCCCTCAAGGGAGTCCCCACTGTAACTTGCTTCCCATACAACTACCCCCCCCCCCCGACACCTGTGTCTCGCCATTGTCCACCACCTCCTCAGACAACACTGGTAAATCCCCACTGTCAGCACACGGAAACAGCAAAAGGTCTTGCGAATTGGGGCAGAGAACGTTCTGGGCTAGCACATCAGAGAAGGGGTGACTATGGGGTTCCAGGGAGTACGTGACCACATGCAATATCCATTTAAAAGTCATGCCACACTTGATCGAGCTCATAATTGACAATTGTACCGGTTGATGCTAAATTTTTAAGTTGGGTCCTGCTTCTTCATTCTAACTACATCCGGCTGTTGTCACCACCACACACACTAGCCCAGGGGGCACTCCTCTGGCTCTTCCAGCGAAACCTCCTTCCCCCCACCTACAGGCCCTCTCTCCAAACAATTTACCCGGGTAGGGGACGTATTAGATATTGGACAGATTTTTTCTTGGTTCTTCTTTTAATTGCCTCCTGACCTGTGATAGGCAGAGCATGGACACGTCCCCTTAGCTGCAGTAGGAAAGACACTCCCCTGGCAAGAGCAATCTATTTTTCCGTTTTCCGTGGTCAAAAAATCCATGAAATATAAGGTCCCAAGATAGGGGACGTATACGGTATTAAACTGAGAAGAATCGATACCATACCAGTTGATGCAACAGATTTTATAAATCCATTCTGGCTGTTGTCACCACCATACACACTAGCCCAGGGGGCACTCCTCTGGCTCTTCCAGCGAAAGCTCCTTCCCCCCCACCTACAGGCCCTCTCTCCAAACAATTTACCCGGGTAGGGACGTATTAGATATTGTACTGATTTTTTAATTGCCTCCTGCGATAGACGGGAATCGAACCTGGGTCAACTGCTTGGGAAGCAGCTATGCTCACCACTTTACCACCAACAGCCACAGCAACTGATAAGAACAGACACTAAACTTGATGTCAGCTGCAGTGCCAGCATGAGCAGTTGTGTCACCTGCAGGCGGTGATGGACCTTCGTTACCCTAACATGATACCCTATCATGGTCTGGATGAGCACAATTGCCATGAGGGTAGCCACCAGGCTGTTGCCTGAGAATTTGGGGTAATGGTGGGATTAGGCAGCCTCAGAGGCATCCATGCATGCTGCCCCTGCTGTTTCCTGTCCATTTCCGCGGTGTTTCCATCATTTTCTGATGTTTTCAGGTTTTCACCCAGCCTTCCCTAGGCAGAGCCTTGGTCCCCTGCAAAAATGCTCGAGTCTCCCATTGACTTCAATGGGGTTCGTTATTCGAAACGAGCACCCGAGCATCTGGAAAAATTCGACTCGAATAACGAGCACCCGAGCATTTTAGTGCTCGCTCATCTCTATTAAGGATGCATTCTTAAAACATTTATCGGAAATCTATCAATCTAGTAATAATAGTTTTGATGAAAGGATGGATGTATCACTTTTCCGGTCCTTATTGAAGCTCAGAGGGAATCTCTGGAAGCGTATTTTTCACTCCAGGAATTAGAAGATGCATTAAAAACATACTCGGGAAACTGCTGTTTAACATTTGCGCAACCTAAATATCTGTGACATTCAGTGTAATTTTTTAGCCGCTGGTGACAGCGACATTACCAGCACTACATCTGCTGTATATCGTTTGTGCATCCTAAATACCTGTGACATTCAGTGTAATTTTTTTGCCGCTGGTGACAGCGACATTACCTGCACTATATCTGCTGTATAACATTTGTGCATCCTAAATATCTGACATTCAGTGTAATTGTAATTTTTTAGCTGCTGGTGACAGCAACATTACCTGCGCTACATCTGCTGTATAACGTTTGTGCATCCTAAATACCTGTGACATTCAGAATAATTCTTTTGCCGCTGGTGACAGCGACATTACCTGTGCTACATCTGCTGTATAACATTTGCGCATCCTAAATACCTATGACATTTAATGTAAAGTTTTTCTTTGATTTTGTGCGTATTATAGTCAGTCTGTAAAAGTGGCATAATACCTGGACAACATTGCTCCCATCAGCGACCTGGGAGTCCAAGATGCATCCAGACATCCTCCCTATGATGTTTTCAAACCATTTTCGTGGTGTTTCCATCAATTTCTGACAATTTCCTGTTAACCAGACACCTTCCCCTCTTCAGAGCAGGAGGTGTCTGGTTTAATGTTCTGGTACTCCCATTGACTTCCATTGTGCTCTGGTGCTCTGTACTCGGGCACCAGAGCACCCAAGCACTTTGGTGCTCGATCAACACTACTAAAAACCTTTGTCAGAATTGTGTTCTACCCCATTCGGAATTTTTTTTTACCGCTTCCAACTACATGGTATGCAACCATAAATGGTGCCATTAGAAAGTACAACTTGTCCCACAAAACAATAAGCCCTCATAAGGCTATATGAATGGAAAAATAAAAATGTTAGGACTATGGGAAGGAAGGGAGTAAAAAACTAAAACGCAAAAATAGAAAATCTCAGGGTCCTCTAAGGGTTAAGGGTCAGTTCAGAGATTTCTCCCATGATCTATTTATACCCAGGGCTGTGACCGTGAAAGGGGAAATCCTCTGCATCTAGAGAAAAGGTTTCCGTTTCCACATCAAGTTAGAAGGGGATTATGGAAATTTCTGCCAGAACAGATCTGGATTTCTGCTACAGATGGATCTGGATAGATCGGAGGCTTGGGCAGAGAAGTGGCAGATGAGGTTTAACACTGACAAATGTAAGGTTATGCACATCGGAAGGAATAATGCAAGTCACCAGTACATACTAAATGGTAAAACACTGGGTAACACTGACATGGAAAAGGACCTAGGAATTTTAGTAAACAGCAAACTAAGCTGTAGAAACCACTGTCAGACAGCTGCTGCCAAGGCCAATAAGATAATGGGTTGCATCAAAAGAGGCATAGATGCCCTTGATCAGAACATAGTCCTGCCACTTTACAACTCACTAGTCAGACCACACATGGAGTACTGTGTACAGTTCTGGGCTCCTGTGAACAAGGCAGACATAGCAGAGCTGGAGAGGGTTCACAGGAGGGCAACTAAAGTAATAAGTGGAATGGGTACACTATAGTACCCAGAAAGATTATCAAAATTAGGGTTATTTACTTTAGAAAAAAGACGACTGAGGGGAGATTTAATAACTATGTATAAATAAATCAGGGGTCAGTACAGAGATCTCTCCCATGATCTATTTATCCCGAGGACTGTGACTGTGACGAGGGGACATCATCTGCATCTGGAGGAAAGAAGGTTTGTACACAAACATAGAAGAATATTCTTTACTATAAGAGCAGTGAGACTATGAAACTCTCTGCCTGAGGAGGTGGTGATGGTAAGTTCACTAAAAGAGTTCAAGAGTGGCCTGGATGTATTTCTGGAGGGTAATAATATTACAGGTTATAGTTACTAGAGATGGGTCGTTGATCCAGGGAGTTATTCTAATTGCCTGATTGGAGTCGGGAAGGAATTTTTTTCCCCTAAAGTGGGGAAAATTGGCTTCTACCTCACAGGGGTTTTTTGCCTTCCTCTGGATCAACTTGTAGGATAACAGGCCGAACTGGATGGACAGATGTCTTTTTTTGGCCTTATAAACTATGTTACTATGTTACTATGTAGGAGGTAGTAATGGTAAACTCACTAAAAGAGTTCAGTAGGACCTGGATGCATTTTTGGAGCGTTAGGATATTACATAGAAGTCTGGTAGAGTAGTCATTGATCCAGGGAGTTACAGTATGCTGATTGCCTGATTGGTGTTGGGAAGGATTTTTTCCCCCTAAAATTAGGAAAATTGGCTTCTACCTCACAGGGCTTTTTGGCTTCCTCTGGATTAACTTTGCAAGATAACTTTGCAGGATAACAGGCTGAGGCTACTTTCACATCTGTGCTTTCACTTTTCGCTATTCAGATCCATCATCAGATCCTTCCGTTTTAGTAACATAGTAACATAGTTTGTAAGGCCGAAAAAAGACATCTGTCCATCCAGTTCAGCTTGTTTTCCTACAAGTTGATCCAGAGGAAGGCAAAAAAAACCCCTGTGAGGTAGAAGCCAATTTTCCTCACTTTAGGGGGAAAAATTCCTTCCCGACTCCAATCAGGCAATCAGAATAACTCCCTGGATCAACGACCCCTCTCTAGTAACTATAACCTGTAATATTATCACCCTCCAGAAATACATCCAAGCCCTTCTTGAACTCTCTTAGTGAACTTACCATCACCACCTCCTCAGGCAGAGAGTTCATAGTCTCACTGCTCTTACCGTAAAGAATCCTCTTCTATGTTTATGTACAAACCTTCTTTCCTCCAGACGCAGAGGATGTCCCCTCGTCACAGTCACAGTCCTCGGGATATATAGATAATGGGAGAGATCTCTGTACTGACATCTGATATATTTATACATAGTTATTAGATCTCCCCTCAGTCGTCTTTTTTCTAAAGTGAATAACTCTAATTTTGATAATCTTTCTGGGTACTGTAGTCCACCCATTCCAGTTATTACTTTAGTTGCCCTCCTGTGAACCCTCTCCAGCTCTGCTATGTCTCCCTTGTTCACAGGAGCCCAGAACTGTGCACAGTACTCCATGTGTGGTCTGACTAGTGATTTGTAAAGTGGCATGACTATGTTCTCATCATGGGCATCTATGCCCCTTTTGATGCAACCCATTATCTTATTGGCCTTGGCAGCAGCTGTCTGGCACTGGCATTCGTTGTCAATGGGGACAAAACTGAACTGAATGAAACAGAATGCACCAGAATGCATTCTGTTCTGTTTGGTTGCGTCCCCATCAAGCAGTATTTTTCTGTCCATGATGTGGTACGGAGCAAGACAGATTCGTCATGACTCACAATTACAGATTCTCAAAAGTTCGATTCGGTTGGTTCACCGAATTTACCAAAAAAAATTTCATCCAATCCGAATTTATTTGTGGCGAATGGCATTAAAAAACAGCTATTTCCTGGCTGCAGAGAGCTTGTATAGTGGTGTAGAACACTGTGCCTTGCAGTAACACGCATAGGGAGTCTGCTGTAGTAGAGAAACAATACTGTGAGTCAGTATGACACACAGGTGACAGCATTGCTCTTAGAATCACTGCACACTTCACTAATTTGGGCAGTTATGGGGCCAAATTATTCAAGTGTGAACTCAGTCTTACAGGTCAATGTTAGCACCAGGAATAAAGAACCGTTTAGAGGCCTGAGATCCTACTATAGCATGAAAGAGCGCACTGCTTTTACACCGTGATCAGCTGATTCCACATAGATGTCTACAGAACCTGTTCTATTAAATGCTTATACAAGTAGAGCCCTCCTGACAGAGTGGACAGGGTGTCAGTAGTAAGTTTATGTTGACGTCACTGATTATTTTGCCCTTCCTCTGATCCAGATCCTGTCTGTCGAGCATCCACCTTCACTTGGTCAGCATTTGGTCAGTAATCCATCAGTATTGCTAAAGCCAAAAAAACCCAGGAGTGGATCCAAAACAGAGATGACAAGTAAATAGAATATTTGCATGTCTTCTGTGTTTTGGACCCACTTCTGCTTTTGGCTAACAAATCATGAGCTAAATCTGATGCCAAATAGGGACCATGTCATACCAGCCTTACAGCTACTACATACAGTAGACAGGATCCATTGTGCGCCTCATTTTTCCTTCCTTCTAACAGATCAGAAGAAGGGTCAAATAAATTATGAGTCATGGAGTGGGGAGGGTGGGAGCAGCATTAGAAGTTCACAGAGCGGCCCAATGACAGAGTGTTGAGGTGGCAGCAGCATGAGGAGACCACAGAATGGTGATGTGGCAGTAGCATGAGGAGACCACAGAGTGGCCCAGAGACATAGTGGTGAGGTGGCAGCAGCATGAGGAGACCACAGAGTGGTGATGTGGCAACAGCATGAGGAAACCACAGAGTGGCCCAGTGACAGTGTTGAGGTAGCAGCACCAGGAGGAGACCGCAGAATGGTGATGTGGCAGCAGCATGAGGAGACTACAGAGTGGCCAGTGACATAGTGGTGAGGTGGCAGCAGCATGAGGAGACCACAGAGTGGTGATGTGGCAGCAGCATGAGGAGCCCACAGAGTGGTGATGTGGCAGCAGCATGAGGAGCCCACAGAGTGGCCCAGTGACATAGTGGTGAGGTGGCAGCAGCATGAGGAGACCACAGAGTGGTGATGTGGCAGCAGCATGAGGAGACCACAGAGTGGTGATGTGGCAGCAGCATGAGGAGCCCACAGAGTGGTGATGTGGCAGCAGCATAAGGAGCCCACAGAGTGGTGATGTAGCAGCAGCATGAGGAGACCACAGAGTGGTGATGTGGAAACAGCATGAGGAAACCACAGAGTGGCCCAGTGACAGTATTGAGGTACGACATTTATCCAGTGGACCGTAAAGAACATATATTGTCCTTGATTGTAGTTACAGATCCACATGTGAGCATTGCCAAGCACTTTGGCAGACACAAACAGGCTGAAAGGTGCAGAGTCCACATCTTGGAAAGGGAGGGACTGCAGCTCGAGCAACTTGGCCAGGAGCACGTTCAGCTTCTGCGCTGCTGGATGAGTGCATGCATACTGTTGTCTCTTGGCAATTGCTTCGGTGATTGATTGCTGGCGAAATGACTAACGAGGAGTAGGAGAAGGAGAAGCAGGAGCATCAGGATCAGCAGATGATGGGAAGGACAGACATCTCCTTTCGGCTGAGGTGGTGGAGCCTTGACTGCATAAAATTGGGTGCGGGCCACTGGGTAACATAGTAACATACTGTAGTAACATGCAGTGGTTGCTGTGGCAGGCTGGACCACCACATCAGAGCCACGGTTCTCCCAGGCCACTTTATGGGGATGCTGCATATGTTGACGCAGGACCGTGGTGCCAACATTGGCACCCTGGCCATGCTTCACCTTCTACCCACAAATTCGGCAAATGGCCATGTTCACCTCCTTCGGCGGCCTAACAAAAAATTGCCACACTGCCGAGTATACCATTTTACCTCCCAACACTCCGCTCTGACTGCCTGCTACTGCTGCTTCCATGAACCCCTTTTCTGCTAGTTTCCAGGCCGGCAGGCTCCTGGGAAGTGGGTGGTCTATCCCGGGCACGTTTGGTTCCCGACCTCCCACTGCTGCCACCCTGCTGACTAACAGCCACCCTACCACCCAGCTGCTGCCTCAAACACAAGCTGACACTCTCTTCTCCTGATAACGAAGCCCCTTCTTCACCCAGCCTGCAAGTGCGATTGGCTACATCATCAATGTGGTGGTCCAGCCTGCTGCAGCAACCACTGCATCACCCAGTGGCCTGCACCCAATTTCATGCAGTCAAGGCTCCACCACCTCAGCCTAAGGGAGATGTCTGTCCTTCCCATCATTTGCTGATCCTGATGCTCCTGCTTCTCCTGCTCCCAAGTGAGTCTCATCATCACTACTTGCCTGCCTACCGGAGGAAGCAGCGTATGTCTCCTCCAGATTTTGGCTGGGCAGTAGCTGCTGACTGTCCTCTAGTAACTCGTCCTCGCTGAAAAGTGGAGCCGAGCCTACGGCATATAATACTTCTTGCACTGGGTGAACTGAAAATGGCAGAGGAAGGTTCAGGACAGGTGGGGGCTCCTGGGCCATGCCAACTAAGCATCGTGTCAGAGGAACCCACCGACTCTGATGTCACTTGGGATGAAGTCGAAGACAGAGTCAACCATTCAAGCACCGCTGGGTTGCTGGTCAAGGCACGACTACTAGATGACACCGGGAGTTCATGTCTCTCGCTGCGACTCCTGCTGCCACCCCCCCTTCTTCTGCTGCCTGCGACAGAAACATTTTGGCCACTGCCCATTCCCTTTGGAGGGCCTGTCACCTGTCTGTCTGACATACTGTATAATAAAAGAATTAAAATAACCCCCAAAAAAGACAATATAACTTTACCGCTGAACCCCCCTTCCCCCCAAAAAAATCACAATTTACCACAGAACGGCAATTAAGATGTATTCTTATTCTTTTTCCTATTACTACACCCCATAAAAAGAAATATAACAATCAAAATTCACCACAGAACGGCTAATGGGACATACATATATTTCCGTTTTAATACACCACGTAAATGGCAGTAGTACAATGTAACTTCACTGCTGAACGGCAATTAAGATATATATATCTGTATATATTTTTTCTCATTAATAAATTCTTCCCCCCAAAACAATAATCACAATTATCTGCAGAATGAATAGGAATTAGGTTTATTTCACTTCAATACACCCCGTAAATGTAGTACAATGTAACTTCATCACAAAACGGCAATTAAGATGTATTCTTTTTCCTATTACTACACCCCAAAAGAAATATAACAATTCACTGCAGAACGGCTAATGGGACGTACGTATATTTCCTTTTAATACACCACGTAAATGGCTGTAGTACAATGTATTTTCACCGCTATAGGGCAATTATGACATATATTTTTTCCTTTTTTTTCATATTACTACACCCCCCCAAAAAAGTAAAATAATGTAAAATCAATGCAGAACAGCTAATAGGACGTACATATCTTTCCTATTAATAGACCCCGTAAATTGCTGTAGTACAATGTAACTTCACTGCTGAATGGCAATTATTTTCCCTTTTTTTTCCTATTAATACACCCCATCCCCCCAAAAAAGTAAAACGATGTAAAATCAACACAGAGCGGCTAATAGGACGTATATATCTTTCCTATTAATACACCCCATAAATGGCTGTATCACCGAGAACGTGCACCCCAATTAAAAGCAAGGTTTGCTGGAATTAGTGATGTATCATATCATGCAAACAACCTAAAAGCAGAAGTATAACTGCAATTTGGATCCCCAAATTATTTCAGCAAGGTGTGATAGTAATCACTCGTATTACCCAGGCTGTACACTCTCCTACTGCACCCTGTTCTCTTTTTATAGTGTAGATCAGGGATGCTCCCAGCATGCATGGACAGCCTACACCTATCAGCCTACAGCAGGGCATGATGGGAGTTGTAGTTTTACAACAGCTGGAGGGCCGCAGGTTGAGCATCCCTAGTGTAGATCGTGCCTCCCAATCCTTTTCCTACACCTTGAATAATCTTTTCCTGAACTTGTAAATCGTTTTTTCAGCACAATGAAGTCTTTCCCAGCACTGTCCCTAGTGCCTACTGACGTCTCTCCCTGCCCTAAGCACACTGGAAAATGGAAGAATCCAAGATGGCTGAGTCTATTTATAGGACTGTGACATCACAGGAGCTGGCTGGCTGCTGATTGGCTGTATGCATGGCATTGTGGGTGATCCCTCCTTCCCAGAGTTCTTTGCTCCATGTCCTAACACATGCAGCAGCCATTTTACACAAAAATCTGATTCGTTACCACAAAGCGTGAGGAAATTAAGCTTTGGTGCGAATCAAATTTTTCCTGAAATTCGGATCAAATTCCACTTCATCAACTTTGATTCGCTCATCTCTACTCATAATGTAAGTCAATGGGGATGGATCTGTTTTCTCGGACACAATAGAAAACGGATCTGTTCCCCATTGACTTTCAATATTGCTCATGACGGATCCGTCGTGGCTATCTTAAAGATAATACAACCGGATCCGTTCATAACAGATGCAGACGGTTGTATTATCATGACGGAAGCGTTTTCGCTGATCCATGATGGATCCAGCAGAAACGCTGGTATGAAAGTAGCCTGAACCAGATACCGTATTTTTTGCTTTATAAAACGCACTTTTTTCCCCCCAAAAGTAGGGGGAAAATGGCCGTGTGTCTTATAAAGCGAATACTAGTGAACACTTCCATTATGGAAGCGCTCACTAGTATGTAATATGTGCCGGGAGCAGGAAAAACATACTCACCCTCCTGCGCTGCAGCTCCGCTCCGGGTCCGGCGCTCCTCTGTCTTCTCCTCCTGGTGCTGCACTGTCCTGACCTCGTACAGCATCAGGACGTGGTGCGCGCACTATGACCTGACGCTGCATGCAGTCATATGACAGTGCAGCGCCGGCAGGAGAAGACAGAGGAGCGCCGGAGCGGAGCCGCGGCACAGGAGAGGTAAGAGAGGTTTTTTTATTTTATTCTTATGGGTCTGGTGGGCTGATCTGAGGTCTGATGGGGGCAGAGTGGGCTGATATGGGGGCACAGTGGGCTGATCTGAGGTCTGATGGGGGCACAGTGGGCTGGTCTGAGAGGGGCACTGTGGGCTGATATGGGGGCACAGTGGGCTGATCTGAGGTCTGATGGGGGCATATGAGGCTGATTTGAGGTATGATGATTGGGCTGATCTGAGGTATGATGGGGGCACAGTGGGCTGATCTGAGGTCTGATTGGGGCATATTGGGCTGATCTGAGGTATGATGGGGGCACAGTGGGCTTATCAAGGTCTGATGGGGGCACAGTGGGCTGATTTGAGGTATGATGGGGGCACAGTGGGCTTATCTGAGGTATGATAAGGGCACAGTGGGCTTATCGAGGTATGATGGGGGCACAGTGGGCTTATCGAGGTATGATGGGGGCACAGTGGGGTGATTTGAGGTCTGATGGGGGCACAGTGGGCTGATCTGAGGTCTGATGGGGCACAGTGGGCTGATATGGGGGCTGATTGGCTGATTTGAGGTCTGATGGGGGCTGAGTGGGCTGATATGGGGGCTGAGTGGGCTGATTTGAGGTCTGATGGGGGCTGAGTGGGCTATTATGGGGGCTGAGTGGGCTGATTTGAGGTCTGATGGAGGCTGAGTGGGCTGATCCAAGGTCTGATGGGGGTTTGAAAGGGCTGATCTGAGGTCTGATGTGATGTCCTGAAATTTATGGGGGGTCTGATATGAGGTCTGATGAAAAATATTTTTTCTTATTTTCCTACTCTAAAATCTAGGGTGCGTCTTATCATCGGGTGCATCTTATAAAGTGAAAAATACGGTAGATTTATGTCTTTCTTGAGCCATACAAACTATTGGGGTAATTTAGCAAACTGGTGTAAAGTAGGATGGCTTAGTTGCTCATAGCAACCAATCAGATTCCACCTTTCATTTTCCAAAGGAGCTGTCATAAATGAACGGTGGTATCTGATTGGTTTCTATGGCCAACTAAGCCAGTTTTACTTTACACCAGTTTGATAAATTATCCCATATGTCACTTTGTTGTATTACTAAGATGTGTGCCATGAGACAACAGTCTCAGAATCGATTTGATAAGTAACAGCATTCCACGTTCATTACCGCATAAAGTGACACGTCAGGTTTGCATAATTAGTCTTGGTACTTAAAATGGCACTGTACTTTAAACACATTTTTGATATGTTATAGGGACATGGCAAAAGTTTGGATTAGTGGGGGTCTGAGTGCTGAGACTCCCACTGATCTCTAGAATGATCTATTTCTCCTTGCTACATGAGATGGTCCATAAAGTTTCTAAGGAGTCAGTCTTGCTTCCTGTCAGGCAGCGAAGAGAGAGAGCATGATATGAGCACATTTCTCTCATCATTGTCAATGCTCAGACCTCCAACAATCTAAACGTTTGATATAACATATCAAAGGTTTGTTCTAAGCACAGTGCAAATTTAAGGTAAAAACTGGATGTGTCCTTAAGGGGCTAAGGGTTATTTTTAATGATTTTTTAAGTACTGATAATTTCTGCATTTATTCTTAGTTTTACAAAACATTGCAGTTACTTTCTTTTGTCTGTGTAACTGAATATTTGTTTTTATTTTTCCATATGTTTTAGGTATGCCCTCATTGGAAATACCACTAAATGATGACAGCAACTTGACAATTCAAATAAGTCAAAATAAAGTTTGTGGAGATAGGTAAGATAACTCTAATCTTCTGGTGGTTTTTGCAGCTATATTTTTTTGTGCATCTGGGATACAATGCATAGGGCTCATTCAGATGAGCGGAGTAAAACTTGTCCTTGTTCTGACCGCTAAAAACTAATGACTTTAGGTCCGCACCCAGGATCTTCTAGCAACATTCAGTGAAATACTTACCACCACAGTGTTCGTGTTCTTAAAATGTTTTTTTTATTCTAGAATAAATAAAAATATTTATTCTTTTGTATTGACTTAAAAATGTATTGAAAATGAGCAAGACCTGAACTATTTAATATACAAATTTTAACACCCATAGAAGCCAGAAACCTTAAAGAGGCCATAAAGATAGGTCATAAATATCCATTCAAGTGAGTGAGAGTTTAGCTCCAGTAATTCTTCACCGCCATTACACTTTAACATAGTAACATAGTTTATAAGGCCGAAAAAAGATATCTGTCCATCCAGTTCGGCCTGTTTTCCTACAAGTTGATCCAGAGGAAGGCAAAAAACCCCTGTGTGGTAGAAGCCAATTTTCCCCACTTTAGGGGAAAAAATTCCTTCCCGACCCCAATCAGGCAATCAGAATAACTCCCTGGATCAACGACCCATCTCTAGTAACTATATACCTGTAACACCTCCTCAGGCAGAGAGTTCCATAGTCTCACTGCTCTTACCGTAAAGAATCCTCTTCTATGTTTGTGTACAAACCTTCTTTCCTCCAGGCGCAGAGGATGTCGCCTCGTCACAGTAACAGTCCTGGGGATAAATAGATCATGGGAGAGATCTCTGTACTGACCCCTGATATATTTATACATAGTTATTAGATCTCCCCTCAGTTGTCTTTTTTCTAAAGTGAATAACCCTAATTTTGATAATCTTTCTGGGTGATGTAGTCCTCCCATTCCAGTTATTACTTTAGTTGCCCTCCTCTGAACCCTCTCCAGCTCTGCTATGTCTGCCTTGTTCACAGGAGCCCAGAACTGTACACAGTACTCCATGTGTGGTCTGACTAGTGATTTGTAAAGTGGCAGGACTATGTCTTCATCACGGGCATCTATACCTCTTTTGATGCAACCCATTATCTTATTGGCCTTGGCAGCAGCTGTCTGACACTGGTTTTTACAGCTTATTTTGCTCCAATTCAAACATTGAGAGGCACTGAAAATATCAAAGCATCAAGGTGCAAAAAGGCCTCAGATAGCACACACAAATAAGCAAACAATGCAAAACATTGGGTAACTCTGACATGGAAAAGGACTTTTAGTGAACAGCAAAATAAGCTCACATAAATAAGCAAACAATGCACCAATCTATAAAGAATACACGTTTATTAATTCAGCAAAATTTGTATAAAAGATATATATGTAAAAAGTCAATGGTGGTAACTAACACACACAAAAGGAGGGGCAGGTACGTGGTACTCAAAACATAATAAAGTGCAAGTGCAAATGACAGTACATGAAGCATCATAGATAGCACACAGCAGTCAAAAAACAAATGTAATAAGCAATAAATGGCAATACAGACCACTGCCTCCTCCAGACGTACGTTTCGCTATGGCTTCCTCAAGGGGGATTAAGATCTCAGTGTGTTGTGCACTTATTTATAGTGCCATAATTAAGACAATTAAAAACACATGGCCAGCAGGGGGTCAAAATATGTTGTAATGATGTGAGGTCTGGTGTGCGTTCCACAGTGGAACGCAGATGACATCACTTCCGGTCCGGAGGACCGAGCATATTATAGTCAATCATATAGCCAAAATTCATATGTCCATACATAGAGAAGAGAATACATCCATAATGCAATCCACCAAGAGCATACCCACATATACGATTCCCTCAATATATCTAAAGATAGCGTAGTGTAACTGCGTTCGACGGAAAAGCGCGGCCGGCACCGGAAGTCCGGCCTGCGTTCCACCGTGGAACGCACACGCATGCGCGTGCGCTCATCTATTACTGCGATCAGAACCCAACTCCGTTTATAAAAGGAAAGAATTGGCCAAACTATGGGCACTGTAGGAAGGTGGATATGTAGTCATATAACATATTTATATATGCATGGAGGAACCAACAATAGTACAGATATAGATATATAATGAAAATCAAAGAAATTAGCAAAAAAGTGATAAACCGTGAATAAATATGTGGCAATGAAGGAAGAGATAAATGAATTATAAAAATATATATGAAAAATACAGTGTAAATAAAAATAAAAAAATAGATAAAAAAATGGTGAATAAAAAATGATGAGTAGAGGATGATGGGTGTATATACAGTTGTTGATAAAAACTATGTGAAATGAATAAAAATGTAAACTGGTGAGAATCAAAGAGGAAATGTGTATGAATGTGTATGTGATGTGTATAAATATGTAACTCAAACCAAAACAAACAAACAAACAAAAAAAACAGGGGAATATAATAGTGAATAAGAAATTTTTTAATAATGAAAAAGTGTGTAGAAACAAGTATGTGAAAACGGTGTGTAATGACAATAAAAGTGAGACCGAGTGGAAATGAGAGTATAAAAAGGAGTAAAAGTGTATAATTGTGTGTGAATGAGACTAATGCAACTAATGTGAGCCAAGCCAAAACAACACTAAAAAAAAACAAAAAAAAAAAAAAAACAGGAGGGCACAACATAGGTTCCTCAGCAGCATATTTTCCGTATAGATTGCTTCGGCAACATTGGACATCATCAACCATGGCACAAACACATCCTCCTAATACATCCCAAATAAAGGGTGTGATGAACAGACAATTTGACAGACCTGAGACCAACTATAATGAAAGAAAATAAAAGAAAATACATAACAGTTAAAATATAACAAATAAAAACACAAAACACACATGACATGCAGGATACTACCAACATTGTCAATTAAGCGACTAATAGGAACAAAAAAAACACAAAGGCGATAACCTGGGAGACATGTTGTAACATACTACAAGCTATAATATGCTACAACACAAGATTTCATAGGAATGGGACAAAACGTAAATGTTCATAAAGACCTCGTGGTGAAATTGTATCCAGATGGAAAATCCACCTGGTTTCCCTCTGTGACAATAATCTTTTCCAATCCCCGCCCCTACTCCCCATCAGAATACGATCTATACCTCTTACCTTCAGTTTTGTTCCGTCGCAATTGTGATGGGTTTTGAAGTGATGTGGGAGCGTTTTAAGGACCGTGACATCTTCCTCATCCTTAGCAGCCATAATACCCAATACATGTTCCCTAGTCCGTCTACGGAGTTCGTGAGAAGTCAAACCGACATATAGCAGGCCACAGGGGCAACTTGCCACATAAATGACACCAATCGTGCCACATGTGATCGTGTGAGTGATCTCAAAAATTATGCGACCCGAGGAATCTGTAAAGGTGTTCGTAGTTAGTATATTTGAACATGCAACACATCCACCACAAGGTTTGCACCCCCATTTAGGGCCTTTTGAGCCAAATGCTCTCTCTAGGCTTGCCCCCCCCGTGATAACTATGTACCAATCTGTCCCACAGACTTCTTTCTCTTCTATAAGTTAGCGCGGGGCGTGAAGGTAACAATTTCTTGAGGGTTTGATCCATACAAAGGACATTCCAGTACTTTTGAAGAATAGCTGTTACTTCCTTATGTCCAGAATTATACGATGTGATAAATCTTATGGTATTTTGAACCTCAGATTTCTTCTGGCGACAAGTCTGTTGAAGTAAAGGTGTTCTCACAGAGTTTTTTGCTCTCACATAGCCTTTCTTAATAACAGATCGTTGGTAACCCCTGGCCGCAAACCGCTCTGTGAGTTCCTTGGCTCTCAATTCAAAGGTCTCTTCATGTGAGCACAATCTTCGTAGTCTCAAAAATTGGCCTATCGGGATGCTCTCAATTAGCTTACGGGGTGTGATGATTGGGCATGTAGGAGACTGTTGACTGCAGTCGGTTTGCGGAAGATATCGGTACATACAAATCCATCCATATCCACCTGTAGTTGCACATCCAGGAAATCCATATCGTTACGACCTGTCTAATAGGTGAGTTTGATGTTCAGGTTATTCTGGTTCAGCGTAGTCATAAAGATGTCTAAGTCCTCACGAGATCCCTGCCAGATAATGAGAATGTCGTCAATATAACGATTCCAGAAGTGGACTTTCTCAATCTGGTCCACTGGGTCTGTGAGGAAAATTGACCTTTCCCACAGCCCCAGGAAAAGGTTGGCATAGGACGGCGCACAAGCCGCCCCCATGGCCGTTCCCTGGAGCTGTAGGTAAAAGGAATTTTTAAAAATGAAAAAGTTGTGATGTAAGGCAAAATGTAATAGTGACAAAATAAATGTACCGTACTCACCCTGCACGTCCGACATTCTTAAAAAATGTGAGACTGCTTGTAGGCCGTCTTGATGGTTGATCGACGTGTATAGGGACTCAACGTCACAGGTCATGATCAACATGTCATCGTCCAGTTGTAAACCGTCGACACGTCTCAGGAGATCTCCAGTGTCTTTTAAGTACGAGGGGAGGCCTTCGACAATTGGTTTTAATACGTGGTCTATGAGTTTGCAAATCGGTTCACAGAAGTTATTAGTGCCAGACACGATTGGACGTCCAGGTGGATTTTTCTTGTCCTTGTGAACCTTTGGCAACAAATAAAAGGTCGCAATGGTCGGATATTCCAGACATAAATATTTATTTTCTTGAGGGGAAATAATCCCGTCATCACACGCCCGTTCCAAAATATGTGTCAATTCACCCTGACATTTAATCAGAGGGTTAAACGTTAACTTTTTGTAACATTTAGAATCACGCAGTTGGCGGAAAGCCTCCCGTTCGTACTGGAGTATTGGCCAAATGACCACATTACCCCCCTTGTCTGAGGGTTTAATAACCACCCCCATGAGTTGGTTCACTTCAATCAATGCTTCCCGTTGTTTCTGGTTAAGATTATCTTTTGTGGGCCTGGACGGAATTTTCTTCAGATCATCCGTCACTAACCGAACAAACATATCAATGTTTGAATTGAGGGATAGTGGGGGAAATTTCTTGGACTTCGGTACAAGAGACAATTCACTGCTGGCAAAAATGTCAAGGATGTGTATCCACAAAATTAACAAAAAATCACTGCCTGCCTATGGATACTAAAATACAAAAATAATAAAGAGTTTATTAATTGTCTGTTTAAAACTTGGTGGGGCTCAAAGGCCCAAAATCCTGCAGGCAACCCTAAAATCGCTGTATAGGTGAGAAACAAGTGCCTGGAGACACTGTGTAATGTCACAGATAAACAGCAACAACTGAATCACGACTGATGGCTGGAGCAAATAAATGAGCCACCTGCTGGTAGTTGATATCAGTCGGATCCAGTGGGTCAAAACACTGGGTCCCCACGTGAAGTGGAATCAGATGTCACATATATCCACATCCACGCCTAGGACACAGGTAAAACTAGCTCTGTATAGGTCAGTGTTGTTAAGTGCAGATATGCTTGATCAATCAGTATGTCTTGTATCTGATAAGATATCGCACTTACAATACTATCGTGTTGACCCTAGTCTGCAACCTTCCTCACACTGCAACTCCCCCATTAGATACCCCATATGTACTCGACGCGTTTCTACAGTATTGACTGTGTCATCAGGAGTATTAAGGTAGAGAGGCGGCTGAGGTGAAAAAAATGAACTCAGCTGGTGGTGCTGGGTACATAGAAACAATGTTGCCAGATTGGCAATAGAGAAAGGTGCAACTGTATCGGAAGTCCACTGATGGTGTGAGCTCCCACAGTTGAGGAAACACGGCCGAACCAGTGCCGGAGCGCTGTCTGAGTGAACCTCTCTGCAGCGCGGACTCCTTTCTGTTACACTCTGTGTTTTTCCGCAACTGTGGGAGCTCACACCATCAGTGGACTTCCGATACAGTTGCACCTTTCTCTATTGCCAATCTGGCAACATTGTTTCTATGTACCCAGCACCACCAGCTGAGTTCATTTCTTTCACCTCAGCCGCCTCTCTACCTTAATACTCCTGATGACACAGTCAATACTGTAGAAACGCGTCGAGTACATATGGGGTATCTAATGGGGGAGTTGCAGTGTGAGGAAGGTTGCAGACTAGGGTCAGCACGATAGTATTGTAAGTGCGATATCTTATCAGATACAAGACATACTGATTGATCAAGCATATCTGCACTTAACAACACTGACCTATACAGAGCTAGTTTTACCTGTGTCCTAGGCGTGGATGTGGATATATGTGACATCTGATTTCACTTCACGTGGGGACCCAGTGTTTTGACCCACTGGATCCGACTGATATCAACTACCAGCAGGTGGCTCATTTATTTGCTCCTGCCATCAGTCGTGATTCAGTTGTCGCTGTTTATCTGTGACATTACACAGTGTCTCCAGGCACTTGTTTCTCACCTATACAGCGATTTTAGGGTTGCCTGCAGGATTTTGGGCCTTTGAGCCCCACCAAGTTTTAAACAGACAATTAATAAACTCTTTATTATTTTTGTATTTTAGTATCCATAGGCAGGCAGTGATTTTTTCTTCGGTACAAGAGAGTAAGGAATTCTACTCACCGTTGTGGTCTGTGTGTGTTCTTCCGATAATTCTGACAGAGTAACGACAGCTTCACGTTCTTCAATTGTGTCAAATATGTCCTTGCCATCCTCCTTAAAATACAGTCTTTTCCCTATACAAGTCAATCAACCATCAAGACGGCCTACAAGCAGTCTCACATTTTTTAAGAATGTCGGACGTGCAGGGTGAGTACGGTACATTTATTTTGTCACTATTAGATTTTGCCTTACATCACAACTTTTTCATTTTTAAAAATTCCTTTTACCTACAGCTCCAGGAACGGCCATGGGGGCGGCTTGTGCGCCGTCCTATGCCAACCTTTTCCTGGGGCTGTGGGAAAGGTCAATTTTCCTCACGGACCCAGTGGACCAGATTGAGAAAGTCCACTTCTGGAATCGTTATATTGACGACATTCTCATTATCTGGCAGGGATCTCGTGAGGACTTAGACATCTTTATGACTACGCTGAACCAGAATAACCTGAACATCAAACTCACCTATAAGACAGGTCGTAACGATATGGATTTCCTGAATGTGCAACTACAGGTGGATACGGATGGATTTGTATGTACCAATATCTTCCGCAAACCAGCTGCAGTCAACAGTCTCCTACATGCCCAATCATCACACCCCCGTAAGCTAATTGAGAGCATCCCGATAGGCCAATTTTTGAGACTACGAAGATTGTGCTCACGTGAAGAGACCTTTGAATTGAGAGCCAAGGAACTCACAGAGCGGTTTGCGGCCAGGGGTTACCAACGATCTGTTATTAAGAAAGGCTATGTGAGAGCAAAAAACTCAGTGAGAACACCTTTACTTCAACAGACTTGTCGCCAGAAGAAATCAGAGGTTCAAAATACCATAAGATTTATCACATCGTATAATTCTGGACATAAGGAAGTAACAGCTATTCTTCAAAAGTACTGGAATGTCCTTTATATGGATCAAACCCTCAAGAAATTGTTACCTTCACGCCCCGCGATAACTTATAGAAGAGAAAGAAATCTGCGGGACAGATTGGTACGTAGTTATCACGGGGGGGGCGAGCCTAGAGAGAGCATTTGGCTCAAAAGGCCCTAAATGGGAATGCAAACCTTGTGGTGGATGTGTTGCATGTTCAAATATACTAACTACGAACACCTTTACAGATTCCTCGGGTCGCATAATTTTTGAGATCACTCACACGATCACATGTGGCACGATTGGTGTCATTTATGTGGCAAGTTGCCCCTGTGGCCTGCTATATGTCGGTTTGACTTCTCGCGAACTCCGTAGACGGACTAGGGAACATGTATTGGGTATTATGGCTGCTAAGGATGAGGAAGATGTCACGGTCCTTAAAACGCTCCCACATCACTTCAAAACCCATCACAATTGCGACGGAACAAAACTGAAGGTAAGAAGTATAGATCGTATTCTGATGGGGAGTAGGGGCGGGGATTGGAAAAGATTATTGTCACAGAGGGAAACCAGGTGGATTTTCCATCTGGATACAATTTCACCACGAGGTCTTTATGAACATTTACGTTTTGTCCCATTCCTATGAAATCTTGTGTTGTAGCATATTATAGCTTGTAGTATGTTACAACATGTCTCCCAGGTTATCGCCTTTGTGTGTTTTTTTGTTCCTATTAATCGCTTAATTGACAATGTTGGTAGTATCCTGCATGTCATGTGTGTTTTGTGTTTTTATTTGTTATATTTTAACTGTTATGTATTTTCTTTTATTTTCTTTCATTATAGTTGGTCTCAGGTCTGTCAAATTGTCTGTTCATCACACCCTTTATTTGGGATGTATTAGGAGGATGTGTTCGTGCCATGGTTGATGATGTCCAATGTTGCCGAAGCAATCCATACGGAAAATATGCTGCTGAGGAATGTTGTGCCCTCCTGTTTTTTTTTTAGTGTTGTTTTGGCTTGGCTCACATTAGTTGCATTAGTCTCATTCACACACAATTATACACTTTTACTCCTTTTTATACTCTCATTTCCACTCGGTCTCACTTTTATTGTCATTACACACCGTTTTCACATACTTGTTTCTACACACTTTTTCATTATTAAAAAATTTCTTATTCACTATTATATTCCTTTTTTTTTGTTGTTTTGGATTGAGTCACATATTTATACACATCACATACACATTCATACACATTTCCTCTTTTATTCTAACCAGTTTAAATTTTTATTAATTTCACATAGTTTTTATCAACAACTGTATATACACCCATCATCCTCTACTCATCATTTTTTTATTCACCAATTTTTTAATCTATTTTTATCTATTTTTTATTTTTATTTTTATTTACACTGTATTTTTCATATTTTTTTATATTTTTTCATATTTTTTTATAATTCATTTATCTCTTCCTTCATTGCCACATATTTATTCACTGTTTATCACTTTTTTGCTCATTTCTTTGATTTTCATTATATATCTATATCTGTACTATTGTTGGTTCCTCCATGCATATATAAATATGTTATATGACTACATATCCACCTTCCTACAGTGCCCATAGTTTGGCCAATTCTTTCCTTTTATAAACGGAGTTGGGTTCCGATCGCAGTAATAGTGGGTTCCGCGCTCTTCCGTCGAACGCAGTTACACTACGCTATCTTTAGATATATTGAGGGCATCGTATATGTGGGTATGCTCTTGGTGGATTGTATTATGGATGTATTCTCTTCTCTATGTATGGACATATGAATTTTGGCTATATGATTGACTATAATATGCTCGGTCCTCCGGACCGGAAGTGATGTCATCTGCGTTCCACTGTGGAATGCACACCAGACCTCCCATCATTACAACATATTTTGACCCCCTGCTGGCCATGTGTTTTTAATTGTCTTAGTTATGGGACTGTAAATAAGCGCACAACACACTGAGATCTTAATCCCCCTTGAGGAAGCCATAGCGAAACGTACGTCGGGGTTGGAGGAGGCAGTGGTCTGTATTGCCATTTATTGCTTATTACATTTGTTTTTTGACCGCTGTGTGCTATCTATGATGCTTCTTGTACTGCCATTTGCACTTGCACTTTATTATGTTTTGAGTACCACGTACCTGCCCCTCCTTTTGTGTGTGTTAGTTACCACCATTGACTTTTTACATATATATCTTTTATACAAATTTTGCTGAATTAATAAACGTGTATTCTTTATAGATTGGTGCATTGTTTGCTTATTTATGTGAGCTTATTTTGCTGTTCACTAAAAGTCCTTTTCCATGTCAGAGTTACCCAATGTTTTACCATTCAGTATGTACTGGTGACTTGCATTATTCCTTCCCATGCATAACCTTACATTTGTCAGTGTTAAACCTCATCTGCCACTTCTCTGCCCAAGCATCCAGTCTATCCAGATCCATCTGTAGCAGTGTACTGTCCTCTTCTGTGTTAATTACTTTACACAGTTTAGTGTCATCTGCAAAAATTTATATTTTACTGTTAAAGCCTTGTACAAGATCATTAATAAATATATTGAAGAGAATAGGGCCCAATACTGACCCCTGTGGTACCCCACTAGTGACAGTGACCCAATCTGAGTATGTACCGTTAATAACCACCCTCTGTTTTCTATCACTGAGCCAGTTACTTACCCACAGACAGACATTTTCTCCCAGTCCAAGCATTCTCATTTTATATGGTATACTAACCTTTTATGTGGTACTGTGTGAAATGCTTTGGAGAAGTCCAGATATACGACATCCAATGATACTCCGCGGTCAAGTCTAGAACTTACCTCCTCATAGAAACTGATTAAATTGGTTTGACATGACCGATCTCTCATGAAGCTATGCTGATATGGAGTTACTTGCTTACAGTATATACTGGCGTATAAGACTACTTTTTAACCCCTTAAAATAATGGCTACAGTGGGGGGTCGTCTTATACGCCGGATATACGGGGGCCGCACTGTGTGAGGTGTTTTTTTTTTCCCCGTCAGCGCGTAGAGAGCCCTGCTCTTAGCATACTGAAGTAGCATACTATTCTCTATATTCTCAGGAGGATTTTGAAGGCTTTTAAAGGGAAACTGTCATGCCAGCAAGACCTGTTACAATATCGCAGCTTACAGTTATGATCACCAGGCACTTGCTCTCTTGTTTGTTTTGCAAAGTTTTAGCTTTACCGTACATGTTTGAAACAACCTTATGTTTATAAGTGACAGTTTTGCTGCTATATACAGTACCTGCATGTCATATGCATTTGAATTAAAATTAACATGTTGAAATCAAAGCAGACTTTTTTTCATTTGGGAGAGGGGTAGTCTTATACAGTGAGTATATACCAAATTCTATATTTTTAGGGCAGAAGTTGGGGGTCGTCTTATACGCCCAGTCGTCTTATACGCCGGCATATACGGGTATTTTGATTGAGATACTCCAAGATAGCATCTCTTAGAAAACCCTCAAACAGTTTACCCACGACAGATGTTAAACTTACCGGCCTATAGTTCCCGGGCTCTGTTTTTGAACCCTTTTTGAATATTGGCACCACATTTGCTATGCGCCAATCCTGTGGAACACTCCCTGTCAGTATAGAGTCCTTAAATATCAGAAATAAGGGTCTGGCGATGACATTACTTAATTCTCTTAGGATACGGGGGTGTATGCCATCCGGTCCTGGCAATTTGTCTATTTTAATCTTTTTAAGACGTCGCTGTACTTCTTCCTGGGTCAGACAGGGCACTTTTAAAGGAGAATTTACTTTTATATTCTGCATTTCATCTGACAGTTTATTTTCCTCAGTAAATACAGTGGAGAAAAAGATATTTAGTAGCTTTGCTTTCTCCTCATCACTCTCTGCCGCTCCTCCCTCATTACTCTGTAAGGGGCCGACACCTTAAGGTTTATACTTTTTACCATTTATATAATTGAAGAACATTTTAGGGTTAGTTTTACTCTCTTTGGGGATTAATCTCTCGGTCTCTAGTTTGGCTGTTTTTATTTGTGTTTTACATATTCTATTTTTTTCTTTATAGTTTTTCAATGCTTCCTCGCTATCCTCCTATTTTAGTGATTTAAATGCTTTCTTTTTGTCATTTATTGCTTTCTTTACAGTTCTATTTATCCACATTGGTTTTTTCTTGTTCCTTAACCTTTTATTCCCATAAGGTATGTACCTCTCACAATTAGATATTAGGATGCTTTTAAAAATATTCCATTTCGTGGCTGTATTTTTATTTTTGAGGACTTTGTCCCAGTTAGTTAGGCTTATGGCTTCTCTTAGTTGACTAAATTTAGCTTTTTTGAAGTTTGGTATTTTTATTCCTCCCTGAAGAAACGCTCTTTTGAATGACAATTGGAAGGTTATTATTTTATGGTCACTATTTGCCAGGTGTCCCCCAACCTGCACATCTGTTGTTCTGTCAGGTCTATTGGTTAATACTAAGTCCAGTATGGCCGTCCCCCTAGTCGAGTCCTGAACCAGTTGGGAAAGGTAATTGTCTTTGGTTATTGCCAAGAACCTGTTTCCTTTATGAGATATACAGGTTTCAGTTTCCCAGTCTATATCTGGGTAGTTGAAGTCACCTGTAATAAAGACCTCATTATGATTTGCCGCCTCGTCTATTTCGGTTAGAAGTAGATTTTCTGTGGACTCTGGTATATTGGGTGGTTTATAATAAACTCCTATAAAATAAATTAGTGTTTTATTATTGTTTTTGGCTCCATTTATTACTACCCACAGTGACTCCACATCTTCATGTCCCTCACTTATATCTTCCTGGAGTGTGGGCTTTAGACAGGACCTCTCCCCTTCTCCGGTTTTGGCGATCCTTTCTAAACAGACTGTAAACCTGTACGTTAACTGCCCAATCATAGCTATCATCCAGCCATGTCTCAGTTACTCCCACTATGTAATGGTCCTCCTCACACATCACTAATTCCAGTTCACCAGTTTTATTAGTTAGGCTTCTGGCATTAGTGTACATATAGTTAAGAGGTTTATGTATATTTTTTACCCTACACCTTTCCTTCTGAACCGTTCTAGTTTCTCCTTTCATTCCTCCCCCAGTTCCATTACCTTGCCCCAGGTCTCTATCTGCACTATCTTCCCCTCTTATAATGTAGTTACCCTCCCCCCCAGTGCCTAGTTTAAACACTCCTCCAGCCTTCTAGCCATCTTCTCCCCCAAAACAGCTGCCCCTTTCCCATTGAGGTGCAGCCCATCCCTACAGTAGAGCCTGTAGCCGACAAAGAAGTCGGCCCAGTTCTCCAAGAACCCAAATCCCTCCTTCCTACACCAGTTTTTGAGCCACTTGTTTACCTCCCTAATCTCCCGCTGCCTTTCTTGTGTGGCTCGTGGTACAGGTAGTGTTTCGGAAAACACTACCTTTGAGGTCCTTGTTCTAAGCTTATGCCCTAAATCCCTAAAATCATGTCAACCCTGTCAACCCGATCCGCGATGTGCCGAACTCGAGCGCCAGGAAGGCAACACACCATTCGACGATCCTGGTCTTTGTGACAGATTGCCCTCTCTGTAACTCTAATAATTGAGTCAGATCTGAATTTGAACAGATCTGTTCTTCCAACTCTCTTCAAAGTGCTCATTCAGGCACCAGAAGCTGCAGGGAACAGCTGATGGGGTGTTGTGAGTCAGACCTCATAAACTATGATCTCATAAATGTAAACTATGTTACTATGTTACACAGTGTCGGACTGGGGTACCTAGGGCCCACCAGTAAAAATTATTTTGGGGGCCCACTGTACGGATACATTCAAATATAATAAATAATCTAACAAGTTTTTATATAAACATAGGCTGGTTGAGGTGCTGTACATTAAATATAAGTATGCAGTGCAGTAAGTCTACTGTGTTATGTGCCACTTGTGCAAGGGGTGGGAGACTAGGGGCCCACCTTGCTTAGGGGCCCACCGGGGGATTCACCTGTACACCTGTGGGCCAGTCCGAGCCTGATGTTACATATATCCTTTGTTACTTTCATGGATAAAAGGGTTGATTTATCAAAGTTGCAAAAAGGGATGATTATTGGCTTTCAGGCCAAGGGCTGCAGTGTTTCTTAAACTGCATAGTTTGTGAACTGTTCACATGCTACTGTGGTGAAATTGTATCATGAGTGTTTTTTTCTGTCCCTGTAAAGGACAGACGTGCAGAGAAGATCGGCTTCAGATTTCAAATATAACTGAGGGGATACGACAGGGGAAGCTGGTAAAGCTAGTAGCTCACTGCAGCTTCATCATATACCTGCCAAGGTCTGCAATACCCAGCAGGTTTAAGCCTTCCTAACCCCGTGACAGTGGGGGATGCGGTTGCTGGAGATGCGACTATAATAAGCAAGGAAAAGTGGTAACATCACTTATGGTTAACATGCTGACATCACTTCTGATGTGGGCATTTTCAGCATGTAAGTCGCCATATTGGTAAAGGGAATAGTGCATATTTTGGGTAAGCACGTTAGTGACGTCAGTTCTGGTAGCGCATTTACATCACTTCCAGGCCATCAGTGTCTTTGACTTGTAAAGCTAGGCTGTAGGGCCAGCATATAACTTTTGCAGCATGGACCACAGCCCTGGAACTGTAAGCGGTGTGGTTTTAGGAGCTGTAAATTGCTTTTGGGGACCCCTGTGCTTTGATTCATTGATCTACATTTTATATATACTGTATGCTCTGTATGGAAACTTAGGTTCCTTTCCCTGTTATGAGTTTTAGATGGAAAAGGAACCTGGAGTTAAAGCATACCTCCCAACTTTGTAAAGAGACATTTGCCGCTGCAAATTTTTTCAGCACTAGGCCATGCCCCTAACTACACCCACTATACGCTAATCACCCAGTCCCCTTACTATACGGGGATAATAAACACAGCTATGTTACCGTACAGGGATAATAAACACAGCGATGTCACTGTACAGGGATAATAAACACAGCGATGTCACCGTACAGGGATAATAAACACAGTGATGTCACAGTACAGGGATAATAAACACAGCGATGTCACAGTACAGGGATAATAAACACAGCGATGTCACCGTACAGGGATAATAAACACAGTGATGTCACAGTACAGGGATAATAAACACAGTGATGTCACAGTACAGAGATAATAACCACAGTGATGTCACAGTACAGGGATAATAAATACAGTGATGTCACAGTACAGGGATAATAAACACAGTGATGTCACAGTACAGAGATAATAACCACAGTGATGTCATAGTACAGGGATAATAAATACAGTGATGTCAAAGTACAGGGATAATGAACACAGTGATGTCACCTTACAGGGATAATAAACACAGTGATGTCACCGTACAGGGATAATAACCACAGTGATGTCACAGTACAGGGATAATAAACACAGTGATGTCACAGTACAGGGATATTAAACACAGTGATGTCACAGTACAGGGATAATAAACACAGTGATGTCACAGTACAGGGATAATAAACACAGTGATGTCACAGTACAGGGATATTAAACACAGTGATGTCACAGTACAGGGATAATAAACACAGTGATGTCACAGTACAGGGATATTAAACACAGTGATGTCACAGTACAGGGATAATAAACACAGTGATGTCCCCTCACAGAAAGTTAAAAAAAAAATAAAAAACATATACTTACTTTTTTTCTAGCTGCAGAATCACCAGCAGGAGATCTTCTTCTCTTCTTCTCTTGTCTAGAGGGGGTGGAGCCAATGCTGACTGACGGCCGGCCCCGCCCAGACATGAGGCAGAAGGTACGGAGAGAGATGGGGGGGAGGGTGGCAAGGGGGGGACTCGGAGGATGAAAAAAGCAGGCAGCCGATTCCGGCTGTCTGCTGCTTCTTGCAACAGGCAACTGTCTATGGACGCAGAGACAGCTGCCAGAGACTGGGACATAGCTCCCCCATACCGGGACAGCGGGACAGCCACTGCAATCCGGGACTGTCCCGCTGGATCCGGGACGGTTGGGAGGTATGTTAAAGTGAAAGCAACCACTTATTCTAAATGTGCTATTTGTAATAAGACATTGGAGGCTGCTAGAAAAAAAACCAAAACATTATGTCAGGGATATACTCAAAAAGCAGTTCAAGATAAGATTCCTATATTTATGAAAAATATTAAAGGTAAAACAGGTTGGTGGAATTACAGGAAAGGAGGTAGAGGCAAACCTTTTCTCTTTATCCCCAGTTAGGCCTCATCTTCTAAAGGACGCCAGTATAGTGGGGGGAAGGATGCCTGTGTTTGTTCCTCATTGGAGAGAAATAACTAGAGATGAGTGAGCATGCTTGGCCGAGCATGCTCGGGAGCAATTTTCAAGTGGTAGCGTACGCATCTTCTAATCTATATGCTAATGCGTACGCATCTTGTAATTTGTACGCATTAGCGTACAAATTTATAAGATGCGTACGCATTAGTGTACAGATTATAAAATGCGTATGCAGTAGTGTACAGATTATAAAATGCGTACGCTACTACTCGAAAATTGCTCCCGAGCAAGCTCGGCCGAGCATGCTCGCTCATCTCTAGAAATAACACAAAATCACTGGGTCATTCAGATTCTTCAAGAAGGATACATAATAGAGTTTTTCTCAAGTCCACCTCAAATTCAGGTTGACAGACCTTCCCTCCATATCACTGCAAAACAAACTGGAGTAGCAGGAGCAGTCAAACCAGAGCCTCAAGAGCAACATTTTGTGGGTCACTATTAATCTCTTTTTATGAGCATTACCATACAATAATAAACCTGAAATACTCAAAGGGGTTGTGTAACTTCAGCAAGTAGCATTTATTATATAGATTAAAGAGGACCTTTCATGACTTTAAAAAAATGAATCTGCACTATCTACCTGATAGTGCGTCCCCCACTGATGCCAGCAGCGTTGTTTTCTTAGCAAATTGTCCCCCGGTGGCTTCACACGGGCCCCCCGTTCTTCGGTCCGGCTTTATGCTAATTAGAAGGCATCGGAACAGGGAGGAGGAGACTCCCTGTTCCTCAATGGGCGTTGCTTCTGCCCTGCTGTGAGCGCTGTCCAATCAGAGCGGACCGCTCACAGCAGGGCCGAAGGAGTCTTAAAAATTTTAAAAATTGCTTCTAAAATTCTAAGCCTTTTAACGTCCTATTACATTTACAAAGTGATGCCAACATAATTTTGACATATGAGGAATGTTAATTGATAACATTGGTATTACTATCCATCTTGAAAGCAGAGAAAGTAAAATTTAGAAAATATCATATTTTTCTAAATTTTCTGTACATTTTTGGGGTTTTGTTTATAAATAAAGGTGAAACATATTGACTCAAATGTAACACTAATAGTACAATGTGTCACGAGAAAGCATTCTTGGAATGGCTTGGATAAGTAAAAGCATTTCAAAGTTATTACCACACAAACAGCCTCGTCCTTAAGGTGAAAAATGGCCATGTCCTTAAGGCCTAATTCAGACATCCGTGGAGCACGGTCCGTGAAAACCCGGACCGTGCTCCTTCTGAGGGCAGGAGCACACGGCGTCATTAGTCACTGTATCACTGTACAGCGGTGGCCTCACGAAGCACATGGCCAACGAACCAATGACTCCGTGTGCTCCAGCCCTCAGAAGGAGCACGGTCTGGGTTTTCCAGGACCGTGCTCCACGGATGTCTTAATTAGGCCTAAGGTGTTAAAGACTGTTCAGGTACTCAGTGCAATTCTATTTTCTGCGCACTATGATTTAGATACACTTGGTGTCAGTATACAGTGCATCTCTAGCATTATATTCATTATGTTCAAAATAAACACCAATGACAGTATTATGCCTCATTTACATGTCAGTGTTTTGGTCAGTGATTTCCATCAGTGATTGTGAGCCAAAGCTAGGTGTATCTAAACCTGTAGATATGTCTTCAAAGCTGTGTATCTAATCCCGTTGACACAGCCAGCTGAGCTGTGTATCTAATCTTGTTGATACTGCCTGCTGAGCTGTGTATCTAATCATGTTGATACTGCCTGCAGAGCTGTGTATATAATCCCATTGTGTGATTCTGTGTATCTAATCCTGTTAATACTGTCTGCTGAGCTGTGTATCTAATCTAAAAAGTGAAAAAAATTTAGTCACCCATGTGGTCGTGATGTAACTCTACCAGAAAATGCAAAGATGTCCTCTACAAGCGGGATCAGTAATGTAGTAGTCAGAGGTGGAGATGTTAGCCGTGCTGAACCTTGGTAGAATTGCAGGAGAGACCTGTTCTGCTATCCAATCAATTAATTACTGTAGGAACAAGAGATGTGACTGGTGCAGTGGACACAATCTCCTGTTCAAATGTTGGGTATCCAGCATACTAGATAGGTTTCCTTCACTTTAAACACTGCAGTATCTCGAATAGCTTCCTGGACAACTTCCCATACTGTGTCCTTGATAAATTTTGTAAGACCAAGCACATGTGCTTTCAGCTCACTCACCTCCTGAAGAAGTTGTCTCACCATCCCAGTGCACTTTGCATGCCGAAGGGCTGAAATGAGAGGACCGTAGCTTTCGTCTTACGATGAGGGCTGTTGGACTGTGGGGTACACTGTAGCTGAGGATGTATTTATTTTATGCACTTACAGTATATAGCACTACTATATTCTGCAGCACTTTATCATCAGACATTATCATCAGGCTGTCCCCAGTGGGGCTCACAATCTAAGGTCACTATCAGTATGTCTTTAGAGTGTGGGAGGAAACCCACACAAACACAGGGAGAACATACAGACTCTATGTAGATGTTGTTCTTGGTTGGATTCAAACCTAGGACCTCAGCACTGCAAGGCACCAGTCACCATGAGTCACGAGTCACCATGATGCCAATTGAAATTCAAAATATCTGTTGCTCTGCCGCATCAAGTCGTGGAAGTGTTTGACTTAAATCAGTGTTAACATCCTCGTGTTTGTCTGTGCCCTGCTTCACAACAAGCTCTTTCCCTAAGGCTTCATTTACATGTCCTGTTTTTCTTTCCTGATTCGATCCTGATCCTGATCTGGATCCACTCATTTCAATGGATCCTGAAAAAATCAAGATCGAATCAGGAAAGAAAAACAGGACATGTGAATGGAGCCTAAGACCATATCCATGCACTCCCGGAATAGTAGTCCAGTATTCAAAAATGAGGACTTTAGTTTGGCTATTTCCTCTTTTGTGGCTGGCACAAAATGTTCCTGCTTTACCAGGGACATCATGGCACTTTTTTTTTAACAATGTCCTCTCCGGCATGCCAGCTATTTCTTTGTTTTTAGACTTGGTATTTCTTCTTTGTAGTACCACATTCTCCTTTCCCGCAGGCTTCTTCTTTATTAGGGTACAGCTGGGTTTGGGTCTCTAACAAGGAGCAATAGATTGTGTTCTTTTGTCCTACAGTCTACCTGTCCCTGGCCTGAAATGGCTGATAACAGGGAGCAATAGACTGTATTCTCCTGTCCTACAGTCTTCCTCTCCTAGCCTAAAATGGCTGATAATAGAGAGCAATAGATAGTATTCTCCTGTCCTACAGTCATCCTCTCCCCAGGCCTGAAATGGATGATAACAGGAAGCAATAGATCCTCTCCCTTGCCTCAAATATCTGATAACTGGGAGCAAGAGATTGCATTCACCAGTCCTACAATGGCTGATAGAGGAAAATAATTTTTTTCCCCTTGTATACAGTGGCTGGCTGGCAAATTTTAGCCTGGGGGGCAAGCACACAGCACTGGCCCATGTGTAGCAGCCCACCCTTAACCTGTTTAACTCTGCCTATCATAGAAAGGCAGTATAGGTAAATGGGCTTTAAATCGTTAAAAGGCAGCAGCTAGTTGTGTTTTCTTGTTGGATTCTAGATACATGACTAAGTCCGTAGAAACAGCTTGATCATTAGAGGGACAAGATTTACCAATTCCTGAGTTGAATAGACTCCATTGCCTATAATGGGGGTCTGCTCAGGATGCTTCTCCTTTACCAGACAAAAAGGTCTTTCATGCAGAACTTTTCTGTCCGGTCTTTTTGACAGAATCTGTGACAGTGACTCAAACGCAAATGTTAATGGATAGTATAAGACGTACCTTATAGCATCAGATGTATGTTTAACACACAAATACAGAGCAAGAACCAAGATCACTACATACACACAGCACCAGAACCAAAGCTATAAGTCAAACACAGCACCAGAATCAAGTTCACTGCATGAATACAGCACCAGAACCAGGTCCATATGTCAAATACAGCAACAAAATCAACAAGAAATATAGCACCAAAACCAAACCCATAAGTCAAATACAGCACCAGAACCAAGTTTTCTACATAAATACAGCACAAGAATCAAGTTAAATACATAAATATAGCACCAGAACCAAGTTCTCTACATAAATACAGCACCAGAACCAAGTTTAATACATAAATACAGCACCAGAACCAAGTTCTCTACATAAATACAGCACCAGAACCAAGTTCAATACATAAATACATCACCAGATTTTAAAAGTTCAGTACAGATACCATATGAGTAGTGAGGTCAGCCCTCGCCATATGACCTTGTACGGTGTGAAACTACAGCTCCCAGTATGGCCTGAACAAGTGTAAAGGGATGCTGGGAGTTGTTGTTGCGCAAAACAGCATGCTACCACTCATCATCAGCTGTAGATCATCCAGGTGACTACAACTCTCATCATACACAGTCAGTAGCAGAATAATCATTTCCATTTAGCGACTTACAGGTGACGTCTCCTCCTGAGTTCTTCCCCATCTGGTTCAGGCCACCTTGATGACTTCTCCCATCCACAATTCAGCTCTGCAGATTTTGCCGAGAAGATGTCTTCAGCTTCACGCTTTACCAACACATTGGCATCCTGCATACTGACACAAACTCATCTTAGTGCCACATGCTGTGCCCTGAATATAATAGCAGCATTAGTGATACACACAGGGTCCCCAATAGTAGTGTCATATGCCCTGTGCCCTCTGTATATAGTCCCGCATGCTCTGTGCCCTCTGTATATAGTGCCACATGCTCTGTGCCATCTATATAGTGCCACATGCTCTGTGCCCTCTGTATAAAGTGCCATATGCCCTGTGCCCTCTGTATACAGTGCCACATGCCCTGTGCCCTCTGTATGTAGTGCCACATGATCTGTGCCCTCTGTATATAGTGCCACATGCTCTGTGCCCTCTGTATATAGTGCCATATGCTCTGTGCACTCTGTATATAGTGCCACATGCTCTGTACCCTCTGTATGCAGTGCCATATGCTCTGTGCCCTCTGTATATAGTGTCATATGACCTGTGCCCTCTGTTTATAGAGCCACACACAGTGCTAATGCTAGTGCCACATGCTTGGTGCCCCTTTTATATATAGTGTCTCTTATATGTGCCACCTTTATGTATAGTGCCTCTTCTGAGTGCTCCCTGAATACAGCGTACACACACTGTATTATAATATTCTGTAAAATCTAGAATGCAGTGGGTGAGACGTCACTGGCCACAAGTTGCTGACGGTCACATGACAAGCTAGATGCAGTGGGTATATACAGTGGGAAAAACGTATTTAGTCAGCCACCAATTGTGCAAGTTCTCCCACTACCCAAAGGTAGACCTCAACTATGAGAGACAAAATGAGAAAACAAATCCAGAAAATCACATTGTCTGATTTTTAAAGAATTTATTTGCAAATTATGGTGGAAAATAAGTATTTGGTCAATAATAGAGTTGAGCGAACGTGCTCGTAACGAGCACTGTACTGCTCGGATCCCCTGAGCTCGCATGGGTGCAGGCATCTGGATCCGTCCTCCTCACCAGACGGATCCGGATGCCTTCGCCCATGCGAACGCAGGGGATCCGAGCAGCACAGTGCTCGTTACGAGCACGTTCGCTCAACTCTAGTCAATAACAAAAGTTCATCTCAAAACTTTGTTATATATCCTTTGTTGGCAATGAGAGAGGTCAAACATTTTCTGTAAGT
The DNA here is from genome assembly GCA_900303285.1 of Rhinella marina. NCBI lineage: Eukaryota > Metazoa > Chordata > Amphibia > Anura > Bufonidae > Rhinella > Rhinella marina. Next base: position 8,284 of record ONZH01025477.1, on the reverse strand, counting down.
CTTCACAAGGTTGGCACACACTGTTGCTGGTATCTGGTATGTTGGCCCATTCCTCCATGTAGATCTCCTCTAGAGCAGTGATGTTTTGGGGCTGTCATTGGGCAACACGGACTTTCAACTCCCTCCAAAGGTTTTCTATGGGGTTGAGATCTGGAGACTGGCTTGGCCACTCCAGGATCTTGAAATGCTTCTTACGAAGCCACTCCTTCGTTGCCCTGTGCTTGGGATCATTCTCATGCTGAAAGACCCAGCCACGTTTCATCTTCAATGCCCTTGCTGATGGAAGGAGGTTTGCACTCAAAATCTCACGATACATGGCTCCATTCATTCTTTGATGTACACGGATCAGTCGTCCTGGTCCCTTTGCAGAGAAACAGCCCCAAAGCATGATGTTGCCACCCCCATGCTTCACAGTAGGTATGGTGTTCTTTGGATGCAACTCAGCATTCACTCTCCTCCAAACACGACGAGTTGTGTTTGTACCAAACAGTTCTACTTTGGTTTCATCTGACCATATGACATTCTCCCAATACTCTTCTGGAACCTCCAAATGCTCTCTAGCAAACTTCAGACTGGCCCAGATATGTACTGGCTTAAGCAGGGGGACAAGTCTAGCACTGCAGGATCTGAGTCCCTGGCGGCGTAGTGTGTTACTGACGGTAGCCTTTGTTACGTTGGTCCCAGCTTTCTGCAGGTTATTCACTAGGTCCCCCTGTGTAGTTCTGGGATTTTCGCTCACAGTTCTTGTGATCATTTTGACCCCACGGGGTGAGATCTTGCGTGGAGCCCCTGATCGAGTGGGATTATCAGTGGTCTTGTATGTCTTCCATTTTCTAATTATTGCTTCCATAGTTTATTTCTTCACACCAAGCTGCTTGCCTATTGCAGATTCAGTCTTCCCAGCCTGGTGCAGGTCTACAATTTTGTTTCTGGTGTCCTTTGACAGCTCTTTCGTCTTCAGCATAGTGGAGTTTGGAGTGTGACTGTTTGAGGTTGTGGAAAGGTGTCAGTTCAAACAGGTGCCATTACTACAGGTAATGAGTGGAGGACAGAGGAGCCTCTTAAAGAAGAAGTTACAGGTCTGTGAGAGCCAGAAATCTCGCTTGTTTGTAGGTGACCAAATACTTATTTTCCACCATAATTTGCAAATAAATTCTTTAAAAATCAGACAATGTGATTTTCTGGATTTGTTTTCTCATTCTGTCTCTCATAGTTGAGGTCTACCTATGATGTCAATTACAGGTCTCTCTCATCTTTTTAAGTGGAAGAACTTGCACAATTGGTGGCTGACTAAATACTTTTTTCCCCACTGCATCTCTGAATGGACGTTTTAAAACATCCATTTAGAGATGGCAGCTGCATGCTAATCGTGCAGCTGCACAGCGGGGGACCTGCTGTCAGTGACCGCAGGGTACCCCATAGAGAAGGCAGGGACCGTTCCCAGGAGTCCCTGCCTTCTAGATCGTGATCGCCAGGGCCAGGAGAGTGCAGGAGCTGCCGGGTCTTTCATAGACCCGGATCAGCCCTGCACTGAGGCTGTACAGTGCTGTATTATGCTGTACAGCCTCTTTGGGGGCGTATTTCCCTTGTAACTGGGGCTACTATGTCAGCCCCAGTTACAGGAGAAATCAATAGTGTAAAAAAAAATAAATTTTGAAGTTAAATGTCCCCCAGAGGCCTTGTATGACCTTATGGGGGACACAAAGTGTAAAATAAAAAATAAAAAAAAATTAAATAAAAAATAAAGAGTATTATAAAAAAATTTGGTATCACCGCATCCGCAACGACCGGCTCTATAAAAATATCACATGATCTACCCCATCAGTTAAACGCCGTAAAAACACAAAAAAACATTATGCCAAAACAGATTTTTTAATTACCTCACCACTCAAAAAACATAATATCAATCAATCAATCAATCAATCAATCAAAAAGTCGTATGTATCCCAAAATGGTAGCAATAAAAACGTCACCTCATCACACAAAAAATGAGCCCCCACACAAGATCATAGCCAGAAAAATGAAAAATATATGGCTCTAAAAAAATAGCAACACATAAACATGATTTTTTCTAAAAATGCTCTTATTGTGTAAAACGTTAAAAAAAAATAGACATATTTGGTATCTACAAAAATATCACATGATCTACCCCCATCAAGTGAACCGCGTAAAAAAAATCTAATAAAAATTATACCAAAACAGCTTTTTTTTCTCGCCTCACCTACCAAAAAACATAATATCAAACAATCAAAAAATGAGTCCCCACACAAGATCATAGCCATAAAAATGGAAAAAATATGGCTCTAAAAAAATTGCAACACAAAAACGTTGATCCAGGGAGTTATTCTGGTTGCCTGATTGGAGTCGGGAAGGAATTTTTTCCCCTAAAGTGGGGGAAATTGGCTTCTACCTCACAGGGGTTTTTTGCCTTCCTCTGGATCAACTTGTAGGATATCAGGTCGAACTGGATGGACAGATGTCTTTTTTACGCCTTATAAACTATGTTACTATTAGAGATGAGCGAACGTGCTCGTCCGAGCTTGATGCTCGTTTGAGCATTAGGGTATTCGTACATGCTCGATACTTGGACGAGCATCTCGCGATACTCGAGGAAATGGCATCCTCTTCCTGCATGTTAGGCGCCTTTTTCTTAGCCAATCAACATGCAGGAGAGTCTTTGGTACCTCCTAGCATCACGTGGAAGTCAATAGCAGGAATTGGCTGGCCAGATCAGATGACCTGGGAATATAAGAATCTGGTCCCGTGCTGCTCGCCTCAGACGCCGCCTGGATGAGATTAGGGATACAGCTGCTGTCTGTCAGGGAGAGTGTTAGAGCCTCAATTTAGATTTTGGTTAGGCAGGAATCATCCTCAAAGAACCCAACAGCCCTTCTAAGGGCTGCAAGCACCTTTTTTTTTGGTCTCCACCTGGCTGCTGGCTGGGACTTGTAGTGCAGCTACCGCCATCTTGGCTGCACATTGTGCACAGCGACTGGTGGCAGAAAGGGGACAGCACGTGGTCCACACAGACCCCAAAGAAATTGCCGTTCTGTCGTGTGCGGTACAATAGTCACAGTCTAAAGACTACGTTTTTTCTCTCAGTTATATATACTACAGTGCAGTGAAAAATTCTGTTGTGTGCGGTACAGTAGCCACAGTCTAAAGACTACATTTTTTCTCTCAGTTATATATACTACAGTGCAGTGAAAAATTCTGTTGTGTGCGGTACAGTAGCCGGAGTCTAAAGACTACGTTCTTTCTCTCAGTTATATATACTACAGTGCAATGAAAAATTCTGTCGTGTGCGGTACAATAGCCGCAGTCTAAACACTACGTTTTTTCTCTCAGTTATATATACTACAGTGCAGTGAAAAATTCAGTCGTGTGCAGTACAGTAGCCACAGTCTAAAGACTACGTTTTTTCTCTCAGTTATATATACTATAGTGCAGTGAACAATCCTGTCGTGTGCGGTACAGTAGCCGGAGTCTAGAAAATACGTTTTTTCTCTCAGTTATATATACTACAGTGCAGTGAAAAATTCTGTCGTGTGCGGTACAGTAGCCGCAGTCTAAAGACTACGTTTTTTCTCTCAGTTATATATACTACAGTGCAGTGAAAAATTCTATTGTGTGCGGTACAGTAGCCGGAGTCTAGAAAATACGTTTTTTCTCTCAGTTATATATACTACAGTGCAGTGAAAAATTCAGTCGTGTGCGGTACAGTAGCCGCAGTCTAAAGACTACGTTTTTTCTCTCAGTTATATATACTACAGTGCAGTGAACAATTCTGTTGTGTGCGGTACAGTAGCCGAAGTCTAGAAAATACGTTTTTTTCTCTCAGTAATATATACTACAGTCCAGTGAAAAATTGAGTGGTGTGCGGTACAATAGCCGCAGTCTAAAGACTACGTTTTTTCTCTCAGTTATATATACTACAGTGCAGTGAACAATTCTGTTGTGTGCGGTACAGTAGCCAGAGTCTAAAGACTACGTTCTTTCTCTCATTTATATATACTACAGTGCATTGAAAAATTGAGTGGTGTGCGGTACAATAGCCGCAGTCTAAAGATAACGTTTTTTCTCTCAGTTATATATACTACAGTGCAGTGAAAAATTTTGTTGTGTGCGGTTCAGTAGCCGCAGTCTAAAGACTACGTTTTTTCTCTCAGTTATATATACTACAGTCCAGTGAAAAATTGAATGGTGTGCGGTACAGTAGCCGCAGTCTAGAGAATATGTTTTTTCTCTCAGTTATATATACTAGAGTCCAGTGAAAAATTGAGTGGTGTGTGGTACAGTAGCCGGAGTCTCGAGAATACGTTTTTTTGACTCAGATAGTAATTCTACTGTCTACTGAATACGGTTTTGGCCTCAGATATTAATTCTACAGTTTAGTGTATATTCAAAATGGTGAACCCCAGGGATAAGGGTCGAGGACGTGGGCGTCCAAGTGATGTAGGAGGCATAGGCCGTGGTCCTGGGCAGGGTGACACAGTACCTACTGATGAGGGAGCAGTGGATCGCCGCAGAGTTTAGCTCCCTAGCTTCATCTCGCAACTTACAGGGTCACGTGGTACAACACTATTGCAACCACAACAGTGCGAACAGGTGATGACGTGGATAGCGGATAATGTGTCCAGTAATTTATCCACCACCCAGTCTTCCACGCAGTCCACCCACGCTAGCCAAGGAAGTATACCTCTGGCTCCTCCAGCTCAACCTCCTTCCCCCCAGCCTGCCCCCCCATGGAAAATATGGATTCAGATCCGGCATACTCACAGGAACTCTTTTCAGGACCCTACCCAGAGACACAAACCACTGCTCAGCAGCAACCTGAGCAGTTGCTCTGTCCCGATGCCCAAAATTTAGAACTTTCGCAGTCTGTGGGTGATGAGAGTGTGGACTTAGTGCAAGTAGTGTGTCAAGAGGTGTTAGATGATGATGATGATGAGACACGGTTGTCAGACAGTGACGTTGTTGTCAGGGCAGTAAGTCCGAGGGGGAGCAGAGTGAGGAATCGGAGGAAGAGCTGGTGGACGATGAGGTGACTGACCCAAGCTGGGTTGGTAAGCCTAGTCAAGACAGTGCTTCTGAGGGGGAGGCAAGTGCAGCACCAGAACAGGTTGGAAGAGGCAGTGGGGTGGCCAGAGGGAGAAGCAGGGCCAGAGCAAGTAGATCAGCAACTGTTTCACGGAGTGAAGCTCCCGTTCCAAGGCCTAGATGTTCGCAAGTCTGGAGGTTCTTTAAATAAAGTGAGGATGACCGACGGACTGTGGTGTGCAACCTGTGCCACACCAGGATCAGCAGGGGAGCCACCACTACCAGCCTAACCACTACCAGCATGCGCAGGCATATGAGTGCTAAACACCCGACTCAGTGGAACCAAGGCCGTTCACCTCCTGGGGGTCACACCACTGCTCCTTCCCCTGTGTCACATGCTGGCTCTGCGAGTCAACCCCCCGCCCAGGACCCAGGCACGAGCGCCAACCGCCCTACAACCACCCCTTCACCTCCACATTCCTCCATACCCTCCACCAATATGTCCCAGAGCAGCGTTCAGCTGTCTTTACATCAGACATTTGAGCGCAAGCGCAAATACAATTCCACCCACCCACATGCACAAGCCCTAAACGTCCACATCTCCAAACTGCTGAGCCTGGAGATGCTGCCCTATAGGCTGGTAGAGACTGAGGCTTTCCGCAACCTGATGGCGGTGGCTGTCCCTCGGTACTTGGTCCCCAGCCGCCACTATTTATCCCGATGTACCGTCCCGGCCCTACACCAGCACGTGTCAGAAAACCATCCGTGCCCTGACCAACGCGGTTACTGAGAAGGTCCACCTAACCACGGACACGTGGACAAGTGCTGGCGGGCAGGGACACTATATCTCCCTGACGGCACATTGGGTTAACTTGGTGGAGGCTGGGATCGAGTCTGACCCTGGGGTCTCTCATGTGCTGCCCACACTGAGAATTGCGGGGCCTACCTCGGTCACAGTTTCTCAGACTTATTATGCCTCTTCCTCCAACCCCTCCTCCTCCTCCTACTCTCAATTACCATCCATGAGCACGACGCCTTCAGTCGGTAGCTCTAGGTGCAACAGCACTGCCGTGGGTAAGCGCCAACAGGCGGTGCTGAAACTGCTGAGCTTAGGTGACAAGAGGCACACCGCCCAAGAGCTGTTACAGGGCATCACGGCGCAGACCGATCTTTGTTTGGCGCCGCTGAACCTCAAACCAGGCATGGTTGTTTGTGACAACAGGCGTAACCTGGTGGCGGCTCTGCAACTCGGCAGACTCACACATGTGCCATGCCTGGCCCACATGTTCAATCTTGTGTTTCAGCGGTTCCTTAAGACCTACCCCAATTTGTCTGATTTGCTCACCGTCTGATTTGCGACGCATCTGTGCGCATTTCCGCAAATCAACCACAGATGCTGCCACTCTCAGGGCAATGCAACAGCGCTTACAACTGCCAGCTCACCCACTGTTGGCCAAGGTGCCCACGCGATGGAATTCCACATTACACATGTTAGCCAGGGTTTACCAGCAGCGCAGAGCGATTGTAGACTGCCAGATTACAACTTCCACGAGAACTGGAAGTCAGGTTAGTCAGCTTCCTCAAGTCTACAATAATGAGTGGACGTGGATGAGTCAACACAGATGGTCAGCGGCGATGCCGCCATTATCAGCGTCACCATCCCGCTGCTTTGTCTGCTGAAAGACTCACTGCTCAGCATGAAGTCAGAGGCTTTGCGCTTGTCACAGGAGATGGGGGAAGAAGATACGTTGCTTGATAGCCAGACCACTCTCAGGTCTGTTTCTCAGCACGTATTGGAGGAGGGGGAGGAGGAGGAGGAGGATGAGGAGGAAGAGGAGACTGTTGGCGAGACTGAAGAGGGTACCAATGCTCATTCCTTCTTATCTGTTGAGCGTGTATGGGCTGAAGAGGAGGAGTTGGAGGAAATGGAGAGTCAGCCTATTGAGGAGAGGTAATTCTTGCATGTTGGGACTCTGGCGCACATGGCTAACTTTATGTTAGGCTGCCTTTTCCGTGACCCTCGCATTAGAAACATTTTTGCCAACACCGATTACTTGGTGTTCACCCTCCTGGACCCCCGGTACAATCAGAACTTTTCCACTCTCTTTCCTGTAGAGGAAAGGAGTATGAGAGTGAATCAATATCAACAGGCCCTGGTGCACAAGCTGAAACTATCCTTCCCATCTGACACTGCTAGCGGCAGAGGACGTAGTTCTGTGGGCCAACTAGCAGGGGGAGGGAAGGGGAGCAGGCAGCTTGTCAATCACTGGCAGGGGAACACTCTCCAAGGCCTTTGCCAGATTTATGTCACCCCAGCAAGTCCTCAGTCCAGGCAGAGTAGGGGGGAGCTGTTCAGAAAGATGGTGAGGGAGTACCTAGCTGACCATACCAACGTCCTGCGTGATCACTCTGCTCCATACAACTACTGGGTTGCAAAGCTGGACACGTGGCCCGAACTGGCGCTGTACGCCTTGGAGGTGCTGGCATGCCCTGCTGCTAGCGTGTTGTCAGAGCGGGTCTTCAGTGCAACTGGTAGCATCATCACTGATAAGCGTACACGCCTGTCAACTGACAGCGCTGACAGGCTGACGCTTAAAATGAATAAAGCCTGGATTTCACCGGAATTCAAATCTCCACCGGCGGAAAGCAGCTCAACATGAAGATTCTTCATGTATCCTCTCGTCTCCTCCTTCTCTTCTTACACAAACGCTGAGCCAACAGGCAATTTTTCAGAGGGCCAACTGGCTCTCTTTTCAAACAATGTTTAGGGAGGGCCACCTACAGGCCCTCTCCCCAATCAATTTTTTAGGAGCGTTAACTACAGACACTCAAAAACAATTTTTTAGGAGGGTCAACTACAGACACTCAAAAACAATTTTTCAGGAGGGTCAACTACAGACACTCAAAAACAATTTTTCAGGAGGGTCAACTACAGACACTCAAAAACAATTTTTTAGGAGAGTCAACTTCAAACACTCTAAAACAATTTTTTGGGAGGCTCACCTACAGCCATTTGACTGCAATCTCAGTCGGACAAAGGCATTGGTGGTGTCACCGCCATGCTGTGTCAGGCTACATTTTTGGGTGGTTCACCTGCTACCTGAGTCTAACTTGGTCACTCTGTTGTCACTGCCATGCTGTGTCAGGGTAAAATTTTATGTGCTTCACCTGCTACCTCAGTCTAACCTGGTCACTCTGGGTTTCACCGCCATGCTGTGTCAGGGTAAAATTTTATGTGGTTCAC
>ONZH01025476.1:0-32640 GCA_900303285.1 Rhinella marina | reverse complement strand
GGGCACGAGACGCCGATCCCCTGTACTGTGACATCACTGTGTTTATTATTCCTGTACGGTGACATCACTGTGTTTATTATTCCTGTACTGTGACATCACTGTGTTTATTATCTCTGTACGGTGACATCTCTGTGTTTATTATCCCTGTACAGTGACATCACTGTGTTTATTATCCCTGTACTGTGACATTACTGTGTTTATTATCTCTGCACTGTGACATCACTGTGTTTATTATTCCTGTACTGTGACATCATTGTGTTTATTATTCCTGTACTGTGACATCATTGTGTTTATTATCTCTGTACGGTGACATCTCTGTGTTTATTATCCCTGTACAGTGACATCACTGTGTTTATTATCCCTGTACTGTGACATTACTGTGTTTATTATCTCTGCACTGTGACATCACTGTGTTTATTATCCCTGTACGGTGACATCACTGTGTTTATTATCTCTGTACCGTGACATCACTGTGTGTATTATCCCTGGACTTTGATATCATTGTGTTTATTATCTCTGTACGGTGACATCTCTGTGTTTATTATCCCTGTACAGTGACATCATTGTGTTTATTATCCCTGTACTGTGACATCACTGTGTTTATTATCCCTGTACTGTGACATCACTGTGTTTATTATCTCTGTACAGTGACATCACTGTGTTTATTATCCCTGTACTGTGACATCACCGTGTTTATTATCTCTGTACTGTGACATCACTGTGTTTATTATCTCTGTACGGTGACATCTCTGTGTTTATTATCCCTGTACAGTGACATCGCTGTGTTTATTATCCCTGTACAGTGACATCGCTGTGTGTATTATCCCAGTGCAGGAAGAGGTAAGTGGTCTGTGTTTGTGTGTTTGTTTTCTATTTTTCAGGGTCGTAAATGCAGAGGACTACGTCGGATTCGGTGGACTACGTCGGACCAGCTTTTTTTTTTTTTTAATAAAATGGTCAAACAGGTGTCTGGGGGAGTGTTTATTTCAATAAAATGTTTTATACTGGTGTGTGTGTGTGTATTTTTTTTTTTACAATACTACAGTTTTAGTAATTACGGCTTTCTACAGACGGCCCTGATTACTAATACTGGGCTTAGTGCTTGCCGGTATGGCAGGCCAGCACTAACCCCAACATCTATTACCTCGGCACCCACCACCACCAGGGGTGCCGGGAAGAGCCGGGTACCCGCAGGACCGGACCTTCTAAATTGAGGGTCTGGCTCTGGGGCGGCTGCAGGCTGGTACCATTAGGCTGGGAAGGGCCAATAACCGTGTCCGTTCCCACCCTGGTAGTGCCAGGCTGCCGCTGCTGGTTGTATCTGGCTGGCGAAGGAAAAAAGGGGGGGACCCCACACCATTTTTTTTTTCAAAAATTTCATTATTTAAAAAAAAAATGGCCGAACAGGGATAATAAACAATGATGTCACAGTACAGGGATAATAAACACAGAGATGTCACAGTACAGGGATAATAAACACAGTGATGTCACTGTACAGGGATAATAAATCTCAGATCAACACATTGTGCCCCCATCAGACCTCAGATCAGCGTCTTGTGCCCCCATCAGACCTCAGATCAACACAATGTGCCCCCATCAGAGCTCAAGGTCAGCGTCTTGTGCCCCATCAGACCTCAGATCAGCGTCTTGTGTCCCCATCAGACCTCAGATCAGCGTCTTGTGTCCCCATCAGACCTCAGATCAGTGTCTTGTGTCCCCATCAGACCTCAGATCAGCGTCTTGTGTCCCCATCAGACCACAGATCAACACAATGTGCCCCCATCAAAGCTCAGGTCAGCGTCTGGTGCCCCCATCAGAGCTCAGGTCAGCGTCTTGTGCCCCCATCAGACCTCAGGTCAGCGTCTTGTGCCCCCATCAGACCTCAGGTCAGCGTCTTGTGCCCCCATCAGACCTCAGGTCAGCGTCTTGTGCCCCCATCAGACCTCAGGTCAGCGTCTTGTGCCCCCATCAGACCTCAGGTCAGCGTCTTGTGCCCCCATCAGACCTCAGGTCAGCGTCTTGTGCCCCCATCAGACCTCAGGTCAGCGTCTTGTGCCCCCATCAGACCAGCGTCTTGTGCCCCCACCAGACCTCAGATTAACACAATGTGCCCCCATGTGCCCCCATCAGACCTCAGGTCAGCGTCTTGTGGCCCCCCCTCAGATCAACACAATGTGCCCCCATCAGATCTCAGGTCAGCGTCTTGTGCCCCCCTCAGACCTCAGATCAGCCCACCCAGCCACTTTAAAAAATCATACTTACCTGTTCTGGCCGCCGCTGTCCTCAGGTTCCCCGCTCCACTCTCTTGCCTGCCGGCGCTCACTATGACCTGACGCTGCGTCAGGTCATAGCGTCAGGTCATAGTGCGCGCCAGGGAAGAAGGTGGAGCGCGGAACCAGTGAGGACAGCGGCGGCCAGAACAGGTAAGTATGATTTTTTTTTTAAGTGGCTGGGACCTGGGTGGGCTGATCTGAGGGGGGCGCGGGGCCCCTGGCAGCACGGCAGATATTAGAACATGGCAACCGCATCAAAGTGATGCGCACGCCATGTTCTAAGTATCGGACGGCAAGAAAACTCGGTATCGAGCTTCGGTACCACACTAGGTACCGAAACCGTACCGAGTTTTCAATATATCGTGCAACCCTAGTACAGGGCACGGTACAGGAGGCATGGTAAAAGACAAGGGCACAGTACAGGGCAAGGCGGCACGGTATAGGGCGGGGGGGCACAATACAGGGCCGGGGCGACACGGTACAGAGCAGCACGGTACAGGGCCGGGGGGGGCACAATACAGGGCAGGGAGGCACAATACAGGGCAGGGAGGCACAATACAGGGCAGGGAGGCACAATACAGGGCAGGGAGGCACAATACAGGGCAGGGAGGCACGGTACAGGGCAGGGAGGCACAATACAGGGCAGGGGGGCACAATACAGGGCAGGGGGGGCACAATACAGGGCAGGGGGGGCACAATACAGGGCAGGGGGGGCACAATACAAGGCAGGGGGGGGCACAATACAAGGCAGGGGGGGGCACAATACAAGGCGGGGGGGCACAATACAAGGCAGGGGGGGGGCACAATACAAGGCAGGGGGGGCACAATACTCACCATTTTCTCTTGCTGCAGCAGGAGGTCGGCTGGCCGGATGGCTGTTCCGGCGGGAGGTCCGGCTGGATGGCTGTTCTGCCCGGTGGAAGGACTGGCCGGGCAGCCAGTCACATGGGGCTCTGGAGCGGGGGCTTGAAATGATTGGTGGAGAAGCAGCTTCCGCCCTCTGCTTCTCCACCAATCAGATACGACATTACAGCAGCGCAGAGGAGAGGTAGGAGAAAAAATCTCCCCTCTCCTCTTTAGCGCTGCTGCCGCCCGCAAAACCAACCAGGGCCGCGCCGCCTGTGGCGATTGCGGTGCGGCCCTGAGGTATTAACCCCTTAGTGACCAGCCTGTTTTTGGCCTTAGTGACCAAGCGTTTTTTTTTCTTTTTTCATCGTTGCGTTCCAAGAGCTATAACTTTTTCATTTTTCCGTCTATATAGATGTATGAGGGCTTATTTTTTACGGGAGAAGTTGTAGTTTTTAATGGTGCCATTTTGGGGTACAGATAACTTTCTGATTAACTTTGATTAACTCTTTCTGGGAGGGAAATGGGAAAAATTGCAATACCACCACTGCGTTTTTACGTTATAAATTTTACGGCGATCATTTTTCGGTATAAATTACAACATATATTTATTCTCTGGATCAATACGATTACAATGATACCAAATACATATAGTTTTTTTTGCGTTTTACTACTTTTTTGCAATAAAATCCTTTTTTTAAAAGAAAAAAAAAGTTTTTGCATTGCTGATTCCCAAGAACAAATTTTTTTTTTTTTTTTTTCTTTCTATGGAGTTGTGTCAGGGCTTCATTTTTGCGGGACAACTTGTACTTTTCATTGGTATCCTTTTTTAGTAAATGACGCTTTTTGATCGCTTGTTATAACGTTTTTTTGGTGGCAACTAAGAATAAATTAGCAATTGTCTTTTTTTTTTATTTTTTTTTAATTGTGTTTACCGTAGGGGCTAATTTTTGTGATATTTATGTAGTACGGGTTGTTACGGACGTGGCAATACCAAACATATGGGGGAGATTTTTTTTTTGCAATTTTTTTCATTGAAAAGCTTATTTTCAATGGAAAAAAAAGAGTAATTTTTTTTTTATGGGATTTTTTTAATAGAAAAAATGTGTTTTTTTTTAAACTTTTTTTTACCACTTAATAGTCCCACAGAGGGACTATAACAAACAATACTTTGATTGCCTTTAAAATGCAATGCATTATCCCTATAGTGCATTGCATTTTAATGGCAATGTTATTCATACTTTGACCAGCAGGCTGCGCCAGAGAGGCGCAGCCTGCTGGTAATGTACTCAAGGCTGGTCTGGGGCCTAGATCAGACCCCTGCCAGCCTTCCCACACATCGGCACCCTGCGATCGCTTTTGCAGGGTGCCGATGGGAGACAGAGGGAGACCGCTCCCTCTGTCAGCACTTTACATGCGGCGGGCGCCATTGCCCACGGCATGTAAAGTGTTAAACAGCCCGGAACGGCACTCCTGCCGGTCCGGGCTGTTAGAGCAGGGCCGTGGCTTTCATGTGAGAGCCGGGCCCGTGCTCCCCGCTGCACGGGAGACCCGTGCAGCGCTTAGACTGGGCCGCCGTGAAAAAGCGGCGGCCCAGCCTAAGGCCCCTTAGTGACCGCCGTAAAAAGGCGTATGGGTGGTCACTAAGGGGTTAAAAAAAAATTTCTTTATGGTTCTAGGGGGGGTCCAGACCCGCTGGACCCCCCCTGTAGGTGCGCCCCTGGTGTCACCTGCAGGCAGTGATGGACCTTCGTTGCACCTAGTTGGGTGCTTCCCTAACATGTGATGGGCATGTGCCTCGCCTTTCTTGGTCTGGGTGAGCACAATTGCCATGAGGGTAACCACCAGGCTGTTGCCTGAGAATTTGGGGTAATGGTGGGATTAGGCAGCCTCAGAGGCATCCATGCATGCTGCCCCTGCTGTTTCCTGTCCATTTCCGTGGTGTTTCCATCATTTTCTGAGGTTTCCAGGTTTTCAGGCAAACTTCCCTGTGAAGAGCTTTGGTCCCCCGCAAAAATGCTCGAGTCTCCCATTGACTTCAATGGGGTTCGTTACTCGAAACGAGCACCCGAGTATCGGGAAAAATTCGTCTCGAATAACGAGCACCCGAGCATTTTAGTACTCGCTCATCTCTAGTTATCGGCTATCCATTGCACCACCTGTTCACGCTGCTCAGGCCTCAACAGCGGTGTAAACCGCCCCCCGCTTATCTGTCCCATAAAGGCAGGGATGCTGGATGAGCGGAATGCTGGCTGCCCCTCACCAGCACGCATTGTATCCCCACTGGCTTCAACGCGGTTTGTGCCCCCACCAGCATTTCCGCGCCCCCATCCTCGTCCACGTCCCTTTGCGCTAGCCCTCCGCATTTCAGGCGTTTAACTTTTTTTTGCCACGCGTTCTGCAAAATATATATTTTTTAGGAGAACACTATACAAGCCGTATACTGCCAGAAGGTCAATAGATTCCTATACGCACCAGGTATATTAACAGAGTTTTGCTGGCACACAGAACGCACAACAGTGGTGCCAAATATACTTTATTTTTTAGAAAAATATTTGGCTATACAGCCGTATACTGCCAGAAGGTCAAATGGTGCGTATACACGCCAGGTATATAACAGGGTTTTGTTGGCACACAGAACGCACAACAGTAGTGCCAAATATACTGTAGTTTTGTATATAGGTGCTAATACACCACTAATGCCTCTCTCTGTCCCTACTCCAGCAGCTATCCCTCAATAAAGCAGCCGTTCTGTGCAGAGTGTATATATTTAGAATCAGCTATATACCGTGCAGTATAGTAGCCCTGATAAGGGCTGTCAATCACTCTCCTGTCCGCTGGTAGCCGGTATATATGGTGGTAAATGCGATATTCTGAGCTTCTGTTATATACTTTTGGGGTCCTGCCTGACTTTCATACAGCTAAAGCCTGTCTCTCCCTGCTCGGGCCTCTGTCCCTGACTACGTTCATGCAGCATATGCAAACGAGCAGGAAGAGCTGAGTTTTTATGATTCGAGGTCACATGGTTTTTCCAGCCGATGCATGTAGACGCCGTTCTCGCGATACCAGCGTGCTCCGAGGACCTGTCATACCCCCCCTGCATAGTGATTGGTGTAAAAAAAGCGCCAGGGAAGGTGGGAGGGGAAACGAATTTTAAGTGCGTCATCGCCGTTATACTCGATCGAAATCGAGTATGACAAATAGCGTAGTATTCGATCGAATACCGGCTCGGTCAAATACTACTCGCTCATCTCTAGCAGCCAATAAACGTGCAGGGAAGGACTGGAAATCACTGTAATGCCGTAGCCATGTTGGACGGAACGCGTCATCAGGTGCTATATAGCACCCGATGACATGTGGTTCGGCTCAGTATTTGTCAGGGAGAGCTGCAGCAGTAGGGACAGTGTTGCAGAAAGAAGAATATTGGATAGGGAGATTGCAGGGACAGTGCAGGAAGATCGTACAGAGAGATTTTTGAGACTGTAGCATGCTTGCCCGAACACTAATATGACTCAAGCATCGCGATGTTCAGTTACGCAGCCAATAAACGTGCAGGGAAGGACTGGAAATCACTGTAATGCCGTAGTCATGTTGGACGGAACGCGTCATCGGGTGCTATATAGCACCCGATGACATGTGGTTCGGCTCAGTATTTGTCAGGGAGAGCTGCAGCAGTAGGGACAGATCGTGTAAGGATAGGAAGTATTTGTTAGGCAGGTTCAGTTGGAATCTTTTAGAGACCCAAAAGTCCTTTTATTTATATTATTAGCGCAACCTGCGCCCAATTGCTTGGCCGCTGGTAACAGTGAAACAACCTGCGCTACATCTCCTGTAAAACATTTGCGCATCCTAAATATCGGTGACATTCAGTGTAATTTTTTCACCGCTGGAGGAGGACCAAAGTGAGGAAGTGGAAAAGGAGGTGGTCGACGATGACCCAACCTGGGAAGGTGACAAGCCAAACGAGGACAGCAGTACAGAGGGGGAGGGATCCGCAGCACTGCTACAGCCTGAATCAGGCAGTGGGGTGGCAAAAGGGAGAAGGCAGGCCACACCAAACAGGCCTGCAACTGTTCCCCGGAGCACGCCCTTGCGGCAATCTCCCTTGCCAAGGGGTAGGTGTTTCGCAGTCTGGCGCTTTTTTGAGGAAAGTGCGGACGATAAAAGAATTTTTATAACCTGACCACCACCAGCATGATCCAACACATGGCAGCAAAGCACCTTAATAGGTGGGCTGAAAACCTGGATTCACAATCGGTGTCTGCGGGTCACACAACTGCCTCCTCTTCCCCTGTATTATGTGCTGGTCAATCCCCATAGGCCTGGATGCCTCCCGCCCTGCACCTGGACCTTTGCAAGCACCATCAGCGAGCACATCCCCTTCTGTGTCCCAGCGCAGCGTACAGATGTCCATACCCCAGGCCTTTGAACGAAAGCACAAATACCCAGCCACCTACAGGTCATAGCACTAAATGCACACCTTTCCAAATTGCTGGCCCTGGAAATGTTGCCATTTAGGGTTGGTGGACACTGAGGCTTTCCTCAGCCTGATGGTGGTGGCTGTCCCTCGCTACGCAGTCCCCAGCCGCCACTATTTAAAAATAGCTGAGCCAGCTCTAGGCTATCTTCGATACTCCCAAAGTAATGAATGGATAGCACTCCGTGGATCTGCAGTGTGATCTTCTTCAGAGGCCTCGTTCTTTATATAAGTGGGTCGCAGAGGTGGGATCTGCTCCTGTCTGACATTGATGGCATATCCTGCCTGACTGAGAACACCTTGGCGCTGCTAGGCAGGCACAGATGTGTTTCGATCAAATATATTGTCTGCATCTATTATGTTAATGCATTACTTTTTTAAGTGATTTTTCTTTTATAAATGTAGCCATACACATCCACATATTTAGTTATCATATCGTGCAGGAAGTTTTGTAACCTTTTCCCATGATTTTTGAAGTTTATGTTCTTGAAGGAGTGGCACCTTCATGTGTGAAGGTGCTCCTGTCTTATCTTGGGAATAGCATTCTTCTGCACTTTTGCCCCACCTATCCCACAGGCTACCTTGATTAGGTGGTACATATAGCTGTGCGGGCTCCCACAGGTGACCTTGATTAGGTGGTACATATAGCTGTGTTGGCTCCCACAGGTGACCTTGATTAGGTGGTACATATAGCTGTGCGGGCTTCCACAGGTGTCCTTGATTAGGTGGTACATATAGATGTGTGGGCTCCCACAGGTGACCTTGATTAGGTGGTACAGATAGCTGTGAGGGCTCCCACAGGTGTCCTTGATTAGGTGGTACATATAGCTGTGCGGACTCCCACAGGTGACCTTGATTAGGTGGTACATATAGCTGTGCAGGCTCCCACAGGTGACCTTGATTAGGCGGTACATATAACTGTGCGGGCTCCCACAGGTGACCTTGATTAGGTGGTACATATAGCTGTGCGGGCTCCCACAGGTGGCCTGGATTAGGTGGTACATATAGCTGTGCGGGCTCCCACAGGTGACCTTGAGTAGGTGGTACATATAACTGTGCAGGCTCCCACAGGTGACCTTGATTAGGTGGTACATATAGCTGTGCGGGCTCCCACAGGTGGCTTGGATTAGGTGGTACATATAGCTGTGCGGGCTGCTCCTCTCATTGGTTGCTTGATGCACCCAAAGGTAACTAGGGGCAGCACACCATATGTGCAGGGTCTGCTCTCCTGAATATAGATGCCCAACAGCATTGGTAGGTTTACAGTAGGACCTGCCTGAGAACACCTCGAAGCAGGTAGGTGTGTCTTGCTCAAAATATATTGGCTAAAAGTTCTGAGATTTTATGTAGTGTTGATCGAGCACCAAAGTCCTCGGGTGCTCTGGTGCTCGGGTAGAACACTTGATGATGCTCGAGTGCTCTACAGAGCACCTGAGCACAATGGAAGTCAATGGGAGAACCAGAGCACTAAACCAGGCACCGCCTGCTCTGAAGAGGGGAGGGTGTCTGGTTCACAGGAAAAGGTCAGAAAATGACGGAAACACCACTGAAATGGTTTGGGAACAGCATGGGGAGGATGTCTGGATGCATCTTGGACTCCCAAGTATTTAGGATGTTGTAATGTTATACAGCAGACGTAGTGCAGGTAATGTCGCCTTGATTAGCGGCAGAAAAAATTACACTGAATGTCACAGGTATTTAGGATGTTCAAATGTTATACAGCAGACGTAGTGCAGATAATGTCGCCTTGATTAGCGGCAGAAACAAATTACACCAAATGGCAGGTATTTAGGATACACAAATGTTATACAGCAGACGCTGTGCAGGTAATGTCGCCTTGATTAGCGGCAGAAAAAAATACACCGGATGTCAGGTATTTAGGATACACAAATGTTTTACAGCACAGCACACGCAGCACAGGTGGTGTTAAGGTAAGGCAATTTTGCCAAAAAAATATATATATTGCAGCCAGATATACCAATAGTTCTTAAAAGGACTTTTGGGTCTTGTAAACAGAAAAACTAGTCCTGCCTAGCCAATTTCTATCCCTACACTATCTGTCCCTCCTTGCGCAAACGTTATACAGCAGATGCTGCACAGGTAGTGTTAAGGTCGGGCAAACTTGCTCTATTTTTGCCCCCCCTCCCCCGCCCCCGCCCCCAAAAAAAAATATTGCAGCCAGATATAACAATAGTCCTTAAAAGGACTTTTGGGTCTTTTAAACAGAAAAACTATCCCTGTCTAGCCAATTTCTCTCCCTACACTATCTGTCCCTCCTTGCAGCAGCTCTTCCTGACTCAGACTGAGCTGGGTCACATGTCACTGGGTGCTATATAGCACCCAATGATGTGTTCCCGGCCAGCCAATCACTGTAATGCCAGTAGCCAACATGGCTACGGCATTACAGTGAATGCCAGTACCTCCCCGCACGCTAATTGGCTAATTAGCGTGCGGGGAGGGGACTCGAGCATGACGCTCAAGCACACGCGGTGTTTGGCCGAACACCGCAATGTGCCGAGCATGGTCATGCTCGGCAGAATATAGTGTTTGGGCGACCATGCTTGCCCAACACTAATTTTATCATTAGAGTGAGGGCTCAGGTTTAGAGTAGGACCTGCCTAACTGAGACCATCTTGGAGTTATTGAGTTGTCTTCACCTCAATTATGTAAAAGTTTAATTAATATTCATTCACCTCCTCGTCACACAGACTCACTCATTTCATATAATGTCTATATTTTCTCTATTTATAACCAGCAAATATTGTGACGCACAGAGAAGTAATTCCACTGTTACAATCCAGAACAATTCCCTGTGGGAATACTGTAGTGAGATGTTTGACTTCAGAGATCACTGAGCACAAAGATGGAATTACTAATCCATCCTCTATTTCTAATCACAGGAGCCATGGAGCTGACCACCATCCTCGCTCTTTCTCTCGTCCTCTTCCTCACTGTCTATATTCTTCTATCATGGTCCAGACAGCATAGATACCAGTCACTGCCTCCTGGACCTACCCCGATTCCTGTGCTGGGGACTCCCAAATACATGGATTTTATAGACTCCAAGATCTATCAAAAGGTAAGTGTCTACAAGGAGATATGAGGCAGTGCATGCTGGGTAATGTGGCTACAGAGCTCCCTCAACATGTAATAGTAATTGGTTCCTGGAGAGGAACTGAATGTTTTGTGCTGTAGATTTTATGTTTATGTCTCTAAAGCCTCAAAATGTCAGCACAGAATAAGAAAAAATATCTACTGTAATTAGAGATGAGCGAAATATTGAAAAATTTGATTACGCTGTTTTGCAGAATTTTACAAAAAAAAATCACTTTCTGATGAGTTACGTATTCACAAAACACATTTCTTTGTAAGTAAGCGGGTGCAATGACAGGGAGGGGCAATTGCGTTGCCCCCTGTTATTGTACCAAGAGATGAGCGAATTTCTCAAAAATATTTGATTCGATCCAAATTTGTTTGTGACAAATCGCGTTAAAAAAACAGCTACTTCCTGGCTGCAGAGAGCCTGTATAGCGGTAGAACACTGTGCCTTGCAGTAACATACATAGGGAGTCTGCTGTGGTAGTGAAACCATATTGTGAGTCAGTATGACACGCAGATGACAGGCGTCGCTCTTAGAATCACAGCACACTTCACTTATTTGGGCAGTTACGGGACCACAACTGACCAAATAAATCAAATGTGAACTCAGCCTTACAGGTCAATGTTAGCGCCAAGTATAAAGAACCGTGCAGAGGCCCGAGATCCTACTATATGGTGAAACAGCGCACTCCTTTTACACTGTCGTCACTGATTCCACATAGATTTCTCAAGAAGTGTCCCCCCTGACAGAGTGAAGAGGAGATCGGCAGTAAGTCTGTGTTGATGTCACTGATTATTTTGCCCTTTCTCTGATCTGTAAGAACAATAACCCCCAAAAAACAGATCCGGTCTGTGGAGCATCTGCCTTCACTCGGTCAGCATTTGGTCAGTAATCCCTCAGTATTGCTAAAGCAAAAAAACTGGAGTGGATCCAAAACAGAGATGACACGTGAACAGAATATTAGCATCTCTTCTGTGTTTTGTACCCACTCCTGCTTTTAGCTTCCAAATCATAAGCCAATTCTGATGCAAAATGGGGACCATGTGATACAGGCCTTACAGCTGCTACATAGACAGAATCCGTTGTGCTTCTTATTTTTCCTTTCTTCTGACACATCAGAAGAAGGGTCAGATTTTCCATTTTAATCCATTATTTTCTTTAACACATCAAGGGTTAACAGCCAAACAAAAGTCAATATTTATTACACTGATTCTGCAGTTTAACACCCCAAATGTGGTCGTAAAGTGAGGTATGGGCACACGGCAGGGCGCAGAAGAAAAGGAGCGCCATGTGGTTTTTGAAAGGCAGAATTTGCAGGACTGGTTTTCATGTCCCATTTGAAGCCCCCCTGATACGCCCTGTAGAAAAGAAGTAGAAACTCCCAAAAAGTGACCCAATTTTGAAAACTACAGGATAAGGTGACAGTTTTATTGGTACTATTTTTGGGGTACATATGATTTTTAATCGCTCTATATTATGTTTTTTGTGAGGCAAGGTAACAAAAAAATAGCTATTTTTATTTTTTTTGTTTTTTACAATGTTGATCTGACAGGTTAGATCGTGTGCTGTTTTTATAGAGCAGGTTGTTATGGACATGAAAATATCAAATATGTCTACTTTCTTTGTTTCAGTTTTAAATTATAAAGCATTTTTGAAAAAATCCATTTTCTAAACACCATATTTTTTTATTTTTCTGCTGATCATCTCGTGCAGGGGCTTGTTTTTGCAGGAAGAGTTGATGTTTTTATTAGTACAATTGTTGGGTACATATGATTTTTTGAGCATTCATTATTACACTTTATGGGACAAGGTGACAAAAAAAATTGTTGCGTTAGCACTTTAGCAGTTTTTAGTTATTTATTTTTACAGTGTTCACCTGAGGGGTTAGGTCATGAGATATTTTTATAGAGAAGGTTGTTACGGACGTGGCAGTACCTAATATGTATACATAAGTTTTACACAACAGCATTTTTTTGCTGGATGAGGTGGCGGTTTTATTCATACCATTTTGGGGGGCATACACCTTTTTGTTTGCTTGGTGTTGCACTTTTTGTGATGTAAGGTGACAAAAATGCCTTTCTTTGACACAGTTTTTATCGGATCAGGTGGATCATTCATGTGATATTTTTAAAGAGCCGGTCGTTTCAGATGTGGCGATACCCAAAATGTGTTTTTTCTTTTTTATTATGAAATCAGGGGAAAGGGCATTTTTGTTCTTTTTTTACTTGAAACTTTATTTTTTTTATTATTAAAAACACTTTTTGACTTTTTTTTACTTTATTTCTGTCCTGCTCTGGGACTTCAATTTTTGGGCATCTGATTATTTCTTCAAGGCATTAGGATACATCTGTATTGTAATACATTGCCTGTTAGTGTATTACACTGAGTAACAGGTTTTCTAGGAGACGAGCTTGGTGCTGGATCTCGTAGGCTTCTGTAGAAGGCAGGTCCCGATGCCTTGCAAGGCATTGGGCAACCTCTGCAAGGCATAAGTCTGCCTTCTTACCCATTGGCTCCTCGATGGCGCCCCAATGGGCTCCTTCACTGACCGCAAACCCCTTTTATGCCGCAGTCAGCTCTGACCGCAGCATAGAAGGGGTTAATCCGCCGGCATCAGCTTTTACAGCGTTGTCACTGGATACAGCAGGGACCCCGCTCTGGTGCCTGCCGGATCACCGTGATGTAATAGTATGTCAAAATGCGGCAAATCACCTGCCGCCATGACGTACTATTATGTTATGTATCAGGAAGGGGTAAAAACAGCCCAAAATCTGTAGTAATATATCAATTTTAGGGGTTTTCAATTTCTGGGGGCCTCAGGAAATGTTTACTTGCGACACAGAACCTAAAATCCAGGTCTGCCAATTCAGGCCTGCAAAATCCATATTTTTCAGTTTGCCTGCTGTACGCCCATACAGCAGACTACAAGTACATATAGGTTGTTACCATAATCGGGAGAAATGTGTAAGACATACTGGGGTGCATTTTCTCCTGTTACCCCTTGTGAAAGGGAAAAATTGGGGTAGTTACTTTTCATTTTCACAGCTATGTGCTTTTAAAGTGTTTCTGCCTTTTGTGAAACACCTGTTTGGTCAAAGGTGTCCTTTCCACCCCTTATAATATTTGTACGGGGTGCACTTTCCAAAATGGTGTCACTTCTTTGGGTTTTCAATTTCTGGGGATCTCGGGAATCTTTTACATGCGACATGGCAACTAAAATCTATGTCTTGCAATTCAGGCCTGCCTGCAAAGTCCATATTTTGCAGTTTGTCTTCAAAGCCCTGCTATGTGCCCATACAGCAGGATTTGAGCACATATGGGTATTGCCATATTCAGGGGAAATTGGGTAACAAAATTTTGGGTGCATTTTCTCCTTGTACCCCTTGTGAAAATAAAAAATATCGGCCTAAAGCTACTTTTTTTTTTTTTTTTCATTTTTACAACCAACCCTATGAAACACCTTTTGGGTCAAAGTGCTCACTACACTTCTTGAAAGATTCCTTGAGGAGTTTAGTTTCCAGAATGGGGTCGGTCACTTTTTGGGGGGTTCCACTGTAGGAGTATTTCAGGGTGTGTTCACATGCAACATAGCTCCCAAAAACCATATGGCGCTCTTTCCTTCTGAACCCTGCCATGTGCCCATACATCAGTTTTTTTACCACATATGGGCTGCTGCCATATTCATGGATAAATATGTCACAAAATGTGGTGTGCATTTCCTCTTGTTTCCCCTTGTGAAAGTGAAAAATTTGAGCCTAAATTGACTTTTTCTTGAAAAAAATATAATTTTTCATTTTCATAGCCAAGTGAAACTATTTTAGGGTCAAAGCACTCAATACATCTCTCAATAAATTCTTTGAGGGGTTTATTTTCCAAAATGGGGTTTTTCACTGCAGGGATATCTCAGAGTCTTGCGAAATGCAACATGGGACCTTAAAACCATTCTAGCAATATCTGCCCTACAAAAAACATTTTTGGACACTGTAGAAGTAGGGTATTACATTTTGAGCTTTGCTGTTAACACTTGCTATTTTACTGGAAATAGAATAAAACAAATGAAAAATCTGCAAAAAAATTGAAATTGAAATTTTTCAATTTCACCTCCATTTTGCATTATTCCTGTGAAGCACCTAAAGGGTTAACAAAGTTTGTTAAAACAGTGTCTTATAACTTGAGGTGCATTATTTCTAAAATCGGGTTACTTTTGGTGGTTTTTGTCATGTAAACCCCACAAAGTGACTTCATAACTGAATGGGTCCTTAAAAAAGTTTGTCTTGGAAATTTTGTTGAAACTTTTACAATTTGCTTCTAAAATTCTAAGCCTTCTAACATCCTAAAGAAGTAAAATGACATTCACAAAATGATGCCAACATAAAGTAGACATATGGAAAATGTAAAGCAATAAATATTTATGAGGTATTGCTATTTGCCTTAAAAGCAGAGAAATCCAAATTGTGATTTTTAAAAAAAAATTTGGTAAATTTAGGATTTTTTTTATATAAAGGTGAAATACATTGACTCACATTTGATGAAGTACAATGTGTAATGAGAAAGGAATCTCAGAATGGCTTGGATATGTAAAAGTTTTCCAAAATTATTACCACATAAAGTCATACATCAGATTTGCAAAAAAAATGGCCTGTGTCCTGAAGGTGAAAAATGGCTGTGTCCTGAAGGGGTTAAGGGTTTTTGTCTTGAAAGAGCTAGTTGCAGATGTGAGGCTGGCTTAGCTTTTTTTCTAGCTTTGCTACATAAGCATGTTTAAAAGGCAGAAAGGTATCTCTGCCAATCTCTGTGAGAAAGTAATGCAGCACCTATATTACTGCTGTCTTCATCTTCCATTACTCTGATCCATCAAAAGAACAGAAAAATGGATTCTACACATTTGGGATCAATAGCCATTTCTGTCTGAGATTGTTTTTGTTTTTTTGGCAGAAAAATGGATGCCAAATGTGCATAACGGATGCACAGGATCTGTATTTTTCATATTTTTCTTCCTTACAGTTTTCCTGCTTGCTTTGCAATAGAAAATAGGTATAATTATTGCTCCTGCTGTCTCACTTTAATAGGACAACATCTTACCATTCACCTGAGGATACATCATCAGTATAGCAAAGACAGAAAACACCTTCAGCAACTTTATTTTATTATTTTGAATCAACTTCAGACAGGGACATCTCCAAAATCCACCTGTGAAAGTGAGATGAGAACAACTGCAGCCCACAAAGCTTACACCTCTCTGTTTCTAGAAGGACAAGTAAACCAGAATGCCTCAACAGAGACTTGTCTTACGTGGTTTTAATTAGAATGAGCATGGTGACTATTGCTGCTGTGCCTGAGGGACCCGGTGCCGGGGTGGCACACCTTTGGGCCAAAAACTTATAGCTGGGCTGATGAACTGAGAAAATAAACCATAAAGCAGTGTGGCTACAAATGCATGTACTGGTTATTTCTCTTTCATCATAGTTTAGATTACATTTTAGGGAAAAATCACCGTATACTGGATTATTTCCCACATTTTTATGTTTTCTCCATCAGCTCTACAAGGAGTACGGCTCAGTATTCACCATCTGGAAAACGTCAGAACCTGTGATCGTTCTGTGCGGTTATGAGACGGTGAAAGAAGCCCTGATAAACCATGGTGAGCAGTTCAGTGCACGTCCGATAATCCCAGTAGAGGAAGTCCACACCAAGGGATACGGTAAGATCATCGCATCTCATTTTACAACAGTTACTTGGTTTAAAAAAGACACAAATCATTAGGCAGAAACTCTGAAAACTTCAGAAACCTCACAAAAGTCTCAGAAAAAAACAAACAGTCTCCATTCACACGTCCGTATTTGTGCATATCCTGGAAAACGGTCAGTTGTTTGCGGATCTGCTGTTCCGCAAAAAAACTCAGTATTTCAAGCACATCCGTTCCGTTTTTCCACAAAAAAAAAAAAATGAAAAAAGGATGTATCCGTATGTCATCTGCTTTTTGCAGATCCGATGGAGGAATCCAATCTTTTTTTTTTCCTACCCTCCTGGAACGGAATCCGCAAATGCGGATGACATGCGGATGCCTTTCCGGAAAGGATGCGGATACAAAATATGGATGTATGAACGCAGCCTTATGGAGGGAAGAAGGGGATGAAGCTGCAGTTTATCTGTGAGAGGAGGGAGAGCAGTGGCAGGGATATCTCATGAGTCTCAGCACATTCAGAATCCACCACCCACTCTCCACACGTTCTAAGGATGGATCATTCATGTTTTAGTCCTGGAACCAAACGATTTTTTTTTTTGGACAGCTCTTTTGGAAAATGAAAGGTAGAATCTGATTGGTTGCTATAGGCAACTAAGTCAGTTCTACATTGCACCAGTTTGATAAATGACCCCCAAAATATGTGTTCAATATCTACTGCTGGAGGAATTATGACATTAAGGGATCGCTCTCTCTCAGGGGGTCGCCATCACAGATTTCTCCTCAGACAATGGGGTTCAAGTCCAAATGGCGCTTTATTTTAGCTCTTCATCACCAGCACAAAACATAATAAAATAAACACCTGCCCACCTGGGCTCTGCCTAATACATGTGTTGTCTCTACCTCACCTATAGAGAACAGTTCACACATGGGATTAGATGCAGCTTTCCTCAACCAAATAGTCTAGTAGCCTCCAGTTTGTGACCTCACCAGTACCTTTGGGGGATTATGGTCCAGAAGTCCTCCCGACTCGGACCGTGAGACTGTCTTTCCACAGGCGTCGCTGGGCCCCCCAAACTTCAGGCTTCACACAGCCTCGTGGCCCCTCAGCCCTCCTGGCTGAGCCCACACAGAGCCTCTGCAGGCTTCCGTTACCAAGTTCTCCTGGACTCCGACACTGAGGGCTGGTTTATCACTTCAGCTGGCCTCACCTGTGGTGGAATAGAGGTGTGGACTGGAATATCCACCCCCTCCAGACCTCTATCAAGTATGACGCCTGTCACTTCCTCACATGACATTAAAAAATAGGTTGGTTCCAGGACTAAAACATGAATGATCCATCCTTAGAACTTGAGGAGAGTCAGTGTATAGTCTGCTTAAACCTCCTAGAATAAGCAGAATGAAGGGGGATATTCGATGTTTATCTGGGTGCAGCGTCTTGTCTGTGAAGTAGATGTGTTACAATCACACTGGTCCTCTCCACACTGTTTTCTGACAGAGAATGCCTAACCCTTCTCCTCTAGGAGGTGCAGGTTAATGCTCTCATTAGCTCGTGTGAACTAAAACGACACTAGAAAGAGGAAAATGTTCTGATTATGGGAGAAATGTGAGGCGTAAGATAGTGAATATTGTACTGTATCTGGAATTAATAATATTTTATGTTCTTATCTTCTTAGATATTCTTGGACCACGATGGCGCCCGCTCCGCCGCTTCGCCTTGACATTACTTCGAGAATTAGGAATGGGGAAAAGGACCTTGGAGATGAGAGTATTGTCAGAGACAAAATATCTCATCCAGGCTGTATCAGAGACTGGAGGTGGGTGCCCTCCCCATAGTTCTCAGGTTCCTTGAAGAACAAGCTGCTTCATGTGTGTGATTTTATTTTTTTATTTTCTTCATTGTAATTCTTTCTGCTGGTGACATCGTTGAACGCGCCTAATTTCCCGTATTTAAAAAACAGTATCACAGCACACATAACACCTGTTGGTAAAAGTAACTGCTGCAGTACCCCAGAGCAGGAAGTACTGCAAATATTTTGCTGTTTAACCCATTGGATACCAGAGGTTTTTTCATTTTTATTTTTCTTCCCTATCTTCCTGGAGACATTACTTTTTTTTTTTTTTTTCCATTCACATATCCTTATGAGGGCTTATTTTTTGTGGGACAAGTTGTACTTTCTAATGCCACCATTTAATATGGAATGTAGTGGGAAGTGGGGGGAAAAATCCAAATGGGATGGAATTGGAAAAAAACACAATTCACATCACAACAGGTGTTTTATGTCTATATAGTGTACAATAGAGATGAGCGAATCATCCAAAATTTGCTTTGCTGAATGTTCGTCAAATTTTTCAAAAGATTCGTACTTCATCTGAATCTATTCGGCCGAAGCTGCGTACAAATCATTCGTTATTATGTGGTGTTTTGCAAACATTCGAACACTAATAACGTTGTTGTTAAAGGTACGCAACCTCTTTGGACACGAACGTATGAGCGTACAAATTGCTTACGAATTCACAGCGTACTATTGTCTAGCGATTGCGTAATATGCAGGCACGCACGAATAACGAACTAACAGTAAAAGTTTGCTAATTAACCGAATTCATACGCATCAGCGTACAGGGTAACTTACACGTAGCATTAGCGTACAATTTATCGGACAAGTACGCAGCGAATGCGCAGAAAGCTTTAAGAACATTTTCGAATCTAACGGAGCGAATCTCAAACAATCCGGATTCGCTTCGCAGCTGAAAATTTCCAAGATTCGTATTTTTAGATTTCTAAACATCCATCAGCCTCTTACACAGTTAGCAAACACAATGTACCATTAGAAGACTGCAGTGATGGTTGCTGGAGATGGGCCTCTATACACCTATGTAGATATTGCAGCTAGAATAGTCACTTACCACATTAGCAATGTATAGAGTGTATTTCTGGTTAATTTAATGTTATCTTCATTGAAAAAAAACTGTGCTTTTCTTTCAAAAATAAGGAAATTTCTAAGTGACCCTAAACTTTTGAACGGTAGTGTGTGTTTTACTGTTACCGGTAGTTAAAAACTCCGGTTGGCTGTTTTCCTTCAGCTTGATTCATTCTCACATACACACTCCTATGATAATGTGTGCAGCAGAGACTGATGGTGACCGGAGGTCTCATTATATAATGTTCTTTCTCTCTCTGCAGGGAAACCCTTTAATCCGAGAATGCCCCTGTCCTGCGCTGTGGGAAACGTCATCAGTTCCTTGCTGTTTGGGGAGCAGTTTGATTACCAGGATGAGAAGCTGCAGGAACTTGTCTTGTATATAATCAGATATAACAAAGGGATCAAATCTCCACTGACCATGGTTGGCTCATTTTATTCTATTTGCTTCCCCTTCCTCCAGATCTTCAGGATACTCCATAGTTAAAGGGGACCTGGAACTTTACATGTTTTTATAATGTAATCGTATTGTAAGATGTTATTTATGAGGAACCTTGAACAATCTGTCCTATAAACCAGTATCCAAAATGGAAAGATGGCAGCTCTCCGAAGTAACAGAGAGTCTCTGTATTCACCCTCCACCCGTAGGTGAAAAAACCTCCTACTGAGCTGGAGATAGACAACTGGAGAATAAGGAGACATTGTGGTACTGCAGAGTCTCCTAATTTTGGTTTCTTGCTATATCAGTAATGGGTCCAGACTGAGCAAAGACAAATAGATGTGTAGTATAATAAACAATTATCACCGAGCAAAAAGACCAAATAATGAGCCAAGTAATTATAGTATCAGATGACATCTTTATTATACAGTCAATGTGGATAAAACATACAATGCACAAATAGATAAAACCAGACGCACATCTACGACACTGGGGTCTAGTAAGGAGGGAACATTCTGCATAGGAGAAAGTCTGCAATGTCTAAAAGCATACATGACATCTAACCACATCCTCGGGTACATAAACATTAACTCTTTTACTGACCTATACCTCCACAGATTGCATCATTAGCTTCCTCAATGTCCTTGACCACCAGAAAGTTAAAGAAATCACAAACTATTGACAGATTATCTTATCAAAATGTTGGATCGCTTTCCTCAGAGCTGGAGCTGTTCAATACGCAATGTGTGCCGATACGTCCTCATAATCATGAGGTCCCTGCTCTGTTTCCCCCCCACCGACCCTCACTGCTGATGATTTTGTACTAGAAATATATGTAAATTAGCGTCAGGATGGTGGAGAAAGCCGGGACCTCAGGAGCTTTTCAATACAATAATTTACCAAAACAGCTGAGTTAAAACAGTGGCCGAGCAGTTGATGTTGTGCTTAGTTATGGCAGCAACAGAGGTGACAGATCCCCTATATACCACTTTTCTTCCCAGATGCAATCATTAACCCCTTCCCTGCCCTAGATCACCAGGGTCACAGCCATTCACCACTTCTCATAGACTTCTGGGATATTTCCATGAACCCATTAACTACCATAGCTAATTACGGCTAATTATTAGATGCTATATAGTAATATTTGTCACTGATTTGAGTTGCCCAGTTTAGAGGCAACAGTGCCCAGTGACCACTCTACCTACAAAAGCTTAGAGGGAACATTGCTCCTGGAGGGTTCCTATGTCTTCTTGATTTCTTGGACTCTTGGTTATCATATGTAACCCTCACGTTGATCTTTTCTTCCTGGCCTCTCTACAGCTCTGCAATATTGTCCCAGTTCTTCTGAAGATCCCATATATCAGAAATAAGGTCATTAAAGACTTTGAATATATCAAGAGGTTTGTGACAAAATCTATGGAGCATCACAAAGAGACTTTGAATCCAAAATCACCACGGGATTTCATAGACCATTTCCTACTGAAGATAAAGGAGGTAACTATGCTATTAGAATAATACAAATAAATTATGCTCACCCCTTTTATTCAATCTCCGTTGTTTCTATCTTTCCCATCACTGCAGATAGGACATCATGTCTTGGCTGCAGTGGCGAGACTTTCGTCTTCACCTATAGCAATCACTGTTTGCAAGTTCTAACAATGACTCTTGGCAGTGTGGTAGTGGAGCCGAGAGTGGCATATTGGTACCACTAAGATAATGAGTCTTACCCAAGGAAAGCTAGGTGATAAAAAGCAGTCTTTCAAAGAGCTCAGGTAAATATGGCTTGATTCTAGGAACCTCAGTTATGTCTGCAGAGTAAGGTGGCAGAAAACTGGTGCAAGTTCACTAGAAGCAGATTTTATCTCAGTCATTATCTCAGAAAATTAGAATATTATATTAGACCAACTATAAAAAAAAATTTTAAACACAGAAATGTTGACAAATGAAAAGTCTGTCCAATAAATGCACTCAATACTTGGTTGGGGCTCCTTTTGCATGAATGGCTGCATCAATGCGACGTGGAACGGAGGCGATCAGCCTGTGGACCTGCAGAGGTGTTATGGAGGAGATCAGCCTGTGGACCTGCAGAGGTGTTATGGAGGGGATCAGCCTGTGGCACTGCAGAGGTGTTATGGAGCCTTCAGCTCGTCTGCATTGTTTGCTCTGGTGTCTCTCATAGATTCTCTATGGTTAAGGTCAGGCCAGTTTGCTGGCCAATCAAGCACAGTGATTCTGTGGTTATTACACCAGGTATTGGTAATTTTGGCAGTGTGGACAGGGGCCAAGTCCTGCTGGAAAATAAAAATTCCATCTCCAAAAAGCTTGTCAGCAGAGAGAAGCATGAAGTACTGTAACATTTCCTGGTAGACGGCTGCACTGACTTTGGTCTTGATAAAACACAGTGGACCTACACCAGCAGATGACATGGCTCCCCAAACCATCACTGATTGTGGAAACTTCACACTAGACCTCAGGCAGCTTGGATTGAGGCCTCTCCACTCTTCCTCCAGACTCTGGGACCTTGATTTACTTTCATCTGAGAACAACACCTTTGACCACTGAGAACAGTCCAGTTCTTTTTCTCCTTGGCCCAGGTAAGACACTTCTGGCGTTGTCTATTGGTCATGAGTGGTTTGACACATGGAATGCAACACTTGTAGCCCATGTCCTGGATACGTCTGTGTGTGGTGGAAGCACTGACTCCAGCAGCAGTCCACTCCTTGGGAATCTCCTTTTCTTAACACTCCTATCCAGGCTGCAGTTCTCCCTGTTGCTTGTGCACCTTTTTCTTCCATTCTTTTTCCTTCCACTCCACTTTTCCATTAATATGCTTTGATCCTTTGACTTCTGTGAACAGCCAGCTTCTTTAGCAATGACCTTTTGTAGCTTACCCTCCTTGTGGAGTGTGTCAATGACAGCCTTCTGGACATCTGTCAAGTCAGCAGTCTTCCCCATGATTGTGTCGCCTACTGAACCAGACTAAAGGACCTTTTTAAAGGCTTAGGAAGCCTTTGCAGGTGTATTGGGTTAATTATGCAAATTTTCTGAGATAATGAATTTTGGGTTTTCCTTGGCTTTAAGCCATAATCATCAACATTAACAGAAAGAAACACTTGAAAAAGTTCACTCTTCACACAACTTTTTGATGATATTCTAATTTATTGAGATGCACTTGTACTTACCCCGGTCCCTGCACCACCACTGCTGCTTTTCCATGCACATGGATGGAAGCATCCAGTGTTTGGGAGAGCGCAGCTAATGGCAGCTGGAGGGGACGGGGACTAGACGCTAGGGAGGCTAGTCCCCATCCCCACCTGCCATTAGCTGCGCTCCCTCTGACACCGGATGTTTTCATCCATGTGCAGGGAGAAGCAGCAGTGGCAGTCCGGGGACCAGGAGCAGCGCCTGGAGTGGGGTAAGTATATTCCATGTGGGGGGCCCGGCACATGGGGGGACATTTTCTACTCTTGGAGAACCCATTTAAGTTCAGGTTCAAAGCACAGACTAGCTGAGCAAGGATACATTATATGTAATTGCCTGTAGCTGTCAAGACTGAGTAGCAGATTGAAATCCCTTCCGAAGCTCTGGAATTGGATGCTGAGCCAGGAACCAGATTGGCTTGTCTTCCAATCAACTAGCTAGGGTTTGAGTGGGCTGAAGTGGCTTGTTCAAATGCTGTTTATATACAGGAGTCCGTCATGAAGTCAGCACATAGACAGATTATTTCTATTATTGTAAGAATGACTCTAACCTACAGACCTCTGTCTACCCCACCTTCTGCTGGACAAGCCCAGAGCATGTTCATCCAGATCACCATGGATCCTCTTAGCTCAGCAGGTCCTGGTGTATGGCCAGTTTTGCCTGTAACTGACATTGGTCCTGAAGAAGAGCATATATAGAGTGTCACTTATACCATAGTGAAGACATGTCCAGTATAATAATCACATACCTGACCGGATGTTCTTTGCCTCCTCAGGTGGAACATGAGAAGGATCCAGATTTCTGTGACACCAGTCTCGTCATGGTGACTATAGGACTTTTGGCAGCAGCAACTGAAACAACAGCTTCTACCCTAAAATTCATGCTAATGCTAATAGCCCATTATCCAGATGTGCAAGGTATGGACATCACTGACCCTGTACTTAGACCTCATTGGAGCTGTATTACACCCACAGATTATCTGACCAATATCTGTCCAATTAGACCAATAGTTGATGTGTATAACAAAAGATCTGTGTGTGTAATCTGACAAATGATTGGTCAGATAACCTGTTGGTGTAATACAGCACTTTGTTTATTTTTCCACTATTCCATCAGAGGAACAGAAAAAACAGGAAACAAACTGATCTGTTTTAATCCCCACATATTTGAGAATTAGGCCATTTTGAGCATCATTTGTGCTCAGTCTGTGTCAATTCCATCAGATTTCAGCTATAAAAAGCACCTTTCAGCCATGTTTCTAAGTCACCGAATAATCAATATTCAATATCCCATGTAATAATTCCCATAATTCAATATCCCATGTAAGGGATTCATTCTTATTCTATTTTACTATTTCTTTGCCGAAGAAGAATAATGGAAGGAACAGTCAACGTTAATATGAACTCATCCTTAGTGCGTGAACAAACTGAAGATGATGCAGGATAGCCGAGGGGGGGGGAAGACATTCTCAGAACTTTGCAAATCAAAAACGATGTCCAGCCCCTAGATAAACCGGGTCTTTACAGCCGTGAACCCCATGAGGCATGAACTGTGGCCGGCACTGATGGGGGTAGTAATTACTCACAGTAGTGCTCCCCGGGCCTTGCTGTGATGGGAGCATCATAACACAAGGAGAAATAACACAACTACAATGTGGATATTTGGGCACTTTGGTGGCTGTCCACCATGTGGCCATCCAAACCAGCCGTATGATAAATTATTGGTGCTGACTATTCACGCGGATGATTTCATCTTTGTCTTGCAGCTAAAGTTCATAAGGAGCTAGACGAGGTCACCAAGTCCTTGCGTCCACCAGAGCTCATGGACAAGCCTCAGATGCCGTATACAAATGCTGTTATCCATGAAGTACAGAGAGTTCTCGACCTGGTACCAACTGCACATTCTCATGCTGTCACTGAAGACGTCAAGTTGAGAGGTTACACCATCCCAAAGGTACCTTCTACTATGTTCTACATTACACAAAAATATCAATTTAACTTCAAGGTTTAACCTCATTTTTCTGTTTCTACATTCCGAGATTGAAAACCTATGAATTCCTGCTCACAAAGCTGTGAACGGCACAAATATATCTCTTGTACCAAACTTTTATCTGTTAGAAGTACAGTATTAGGTAGTATTAGGCCAAAATAGGATTTCTGAATTTCAAATTAGTAAAACTTTTAACTGCACAATTACTGAGCCTTACTTGGGGTTTTGACCACAAATAATTTTCAATACTGGCAGCAGCATTGTCCCCTGAAAACATCTCCCCCACCGACAGTATCATTGTCCCCATTTGTAGGACAGGAGCTGTGAGACTGGAGTTGAAATCACGTGTTCTGCACCCTCTAAATCTCGTAATTACACCGTTGTCAGTTTAAGTCCTTTTATCTTAGAAGGTTCAGGACCTGTGATGATGTCATCAAAGGTCCTTGAGCTTTCTAAGCCCCCAAACTGCACTGATGATACAAGTTTTTAATCTTGTTTGGACTGGCCCACCAGGTATCTGTCTGGCATGGCAGATTATCACTCCAGACCTGTATGTGTCACGCTCGGGTGTGGGGGGAAAAGCCACACCGAGCGTATGAGGGATGGGAACAGACAAAACCAGGGAACTGGTCACCTCCTGCAGGGGACCCTAAGACTAGGCCCTAGCTGGCTACCAGTATGAACTAACCCGGGTGGTAGGAAAGCTCATACACAGGAACCTAATCTGAATAAACCCTAGAACACCCTGCAGTCTAATGACACAAGAGAGTAACCTGTTCCTCCAAGCGTAAGGAGGAACAGGAGACTCAAACAGGAATAACCAAAGGAAGGGAAAACACTTAACTTTAAGTAGAACTCAGCAACAGGATCTCAGCCGAGATCCACACCACTCTCAACCAGGTATGTAGCAGATATAAACCGCAAGGGATACTGGGAGAGGAAGAGGTAAGTAGGAGACAGCTAATTGCCCAGCGGCAACAGCTGAGGGAAAGGGGTGTGGTGAACAGCACCCAAACCACAGGGAATAGCCTGTCAAACCTGTCACTTAGAAAGCCGCGCAGAACGTCTGATTCCAGACGCAAGACCACACGTGACAGTATGTTATTATGGAATGTGTTTGGTTTGAGGCTTGACTCAAGATGCTTGTGTTATTTGGATTAAGTTGTACCTCTCAGATATTGTCCGCCTCCAGGAGACCCTTTTGACAAAAGGGAAATCCATTTCAATTGAAAAGCCCTGGATAAGTTATACATTTCATTCTTTTCATGGCAGTGTTACTGTGCAGGGACACACCCCCTGGCAACACCCAGATGAACCACTATGGCAGACCATTGGCAATTAATTCATACATTTCTATTTGAAATAATAAAGAAAACATAGAGGTTTATGACCAGAATTCTCTTTACGTGGAGATGGTGATGAGCGAATCTCCTGACATTCTATTTAGATTCGATTCGGCCAAAAAGGTCATCCAATTCAATTAGGGCAGAATAAACTACATCACACTATATGTGCTCTAACTGACCTGAGATGTTGTGGATGACATTATGGCCTTTTGCAGGTTCCATTCAATGGATAGATAAAACTACATACCTATAAACAATAGGTCCCAATGTCCATGATGGGACAATTCCTGTAAAATTTATGCTTTAAAAATGGTCAAATTTCTGTCTTAGTTTAGACTCAGTTTGATCATCTCTACTGGAGAATACAAGTAGTTACTAAAACAGATATGTCAGAGGTGAGAGGTTCTTTTTATGGGGTAAGTAAAGGGGTTATCTCCTGTGGAACATTGGTGGCTGCAATTATCTCTAAAACTGATTCCACAAGTTTGGGAGAGTGCACTGCACATGCGCAGCCGCCCCCATTCATTTCTACGGGAGCACCACTCTGCTAAATGTATGATGCCTGTGGATTGTTTATATTTAGATGATGAGTTTTATTTTTCTCTTTTACACTCTGCTTATCTCATGTGTATGGATGTGGGAGAAGGTCATAGAAATGACAATAGAGATATGACCTAGACATACAAAGAACAAGCACAAAAACAAGGACAGTGAGCATGACCTTATTAACAGACTGGTGCAGAGGGGAGGGGGCCCTGCCCGCAAGAGCTTACAATCTACAAGGGGAGGGGGAAGGAGTCAAGGAGCTTACAATCTACAAGGTGAGGGACAAAGCTGCAAATAGTTCAGGCCCAATACCTGACCAACAGCAATTGCAATTGTACAGGGGGTGGGCCATTTATATGGATACACCTAAATACAATGGGAATGTTCGGTGATATTAACTTCCTGTTTGTGGCACATTAGTATATGGGAGGGAGAAAACTTTTCAAGATGGGTGGTGACCATGGCGGCCATTTTGAAGCC
The DNA here is from genome assembly GCA_900303285.1 of Rhinella marina. Taxonomy (NCBI): domain Eukaryota; kingdom Metazoa; phylum Chordata; class Amphibia; order Anura; family Bufonidae; genus Rhinella; species Rhinella marina. The sequence goes on along the minus strand of ONZH01025476.1, from coordinate 5,339 downwards.
GGCCATTTTGGATCTAACTTTAGTTTTTGCATTGGGAAGGGGGTCATGTGACACATCAAACTTATTGAGAATTTCACAAGAAAAACAATGGTGTGCTTGGTTTTAATGTAACTTTATTCTTTCATGAGTTATTTACAAGTTTCTGACCACTTATAAAATGTGTTCAAAGTGCTGCCCATTGTGTTGGATTGTCAATGCAACCCTCTTCTCCCACACACTGATAGCAACACCGCAGAAGAAATGCTAGCACAGGCTTCCAGTATCTGCACATCTTGTATCTTCACAGCATAGACAATTGCCTTCAGATGACCCCAAAGATAAAAGTCTAAGGGGGTCAGATCGGGAGACCTTGGGGGCCATTCAACTGCTACATAATGATGTGTTTCCCTCTTTATGCACTGAAGCTGGCATGTTCCCTGAGTTTTTCCAGCAAGATGGTGACCACCACATTATGGGTGTCAGGTCCGAGCATTCCTAGATGAACAGTTTCTTGGAAAGTGGATTGGTCATTGTGGGCCAGTTGAATGGCCCCCAAGGTCTCCTGATCTGACCCCCTTAGACTTTTATTTTTTGGGGTCATCTGAAGGCAATTGTCTATGCTGTGAAGATATGAGATGTGCAGCACCTGAAACTACGGATACTGGAAGCTTGTGCTAGCATTTCTTCTGCGGTGTTGCTATCAGTGTGTGAAGAGTGGGAGAAGAGGGTTCCATTGACAATCCAACACAATGGGCAGCACTTTGAACACATTTTATAAGTGGTCAGAAACTTGTAAATAACTCATGAAAGAATAAAGTTACATTAAAACCAAGCACACCATTGTTTTTCTTGTGAAATTCTCAATAAGTTTGATGTGTCACATGACCCTCTTCCCATTGAAAAAACTAAAGTTGGATCCACAATGGCCGACTTCAAAATGGCCGCCATGGTCACCACCCATCTTGAAAAGTCTTCCCCCTTCCATATACTAATGTGCCACAAACCGCAATTTACTATCACCAACCATTCCCATTTTATTTAGGTGTATCCATATAAATGGCCCACCTTGTATAATAAATATGGAATTCATCTACTCTACAATTCTCACAACCAAGACACATTTATATAACATGTGTCCTTTCCTGTTATTAGGGAGCGACCGTGATCCCCTTCCTCACATCAGTCCTGTCGGACCCATCTCAGTGGGACACTCCGGAAGCGTTCAACCCCTGGCATTTCTTGGATGAAGATGGGCAGTTCCGCCGGAGGTCGGCCTTCATGCCTTTCTCAGCAGGTAAGTGACTGAAGACACTAAGATAATAGAAGTAAAGAGAAAACAGAGGGAGTATCTGGGATGAGTGCTTTAGAGAAGCTTTGGAGACGTGCAGGTCTCCTCCTCATGCATTGTGTTTTTGTTTTTTTAATAAATGAACTTTTGATGGTTTTTAAAGAAAATTGTCAGTTTTTACTGATGATATAAAACTTTGAAGGACACTTAAAACTCAGCTTGATGCAGAACTGATGTCCAAGATAAAGTTTAAATGGAGCAAAGTTTTAATTTCTTTTTTAAATTAAATAAAACTTATATATGAGAACGTGAGCACCTAAAATGTTTAGTATCAAGCTTAAATTTCACCCCAGAATCAAAGATGAATGGATTTACTTACATTAAATATATATATATATATACCCCAAAATATGTAGTATAAGGCCATAATTTTACCCCAATCAGACAATCAAGAATTAACAGATTGAACTAAATATAAAACACAAATTCTGTATTATCCCCATATATTTAGAACCCCAATAACCAAATCAAGGATTACTGGAATTACTGATGTATCATAGGATGCAAATAGCCTAAAATCTGTAGTAATAGATCACTTTTAGTAACCACAGTAAGTGCAGAAAGGTATAATAGAATCGCTCCTATTACCCAGGATGTATTGTAATAGAATCGCTCCTATTACCCAGGCTGTACACTCATCTATTGTCCCTGCTCTCTCCCTATAATGTGGATAAAGCCTCCCTATCCTTTCCCTACACTATGAATAATCTTTCCCTGAACTGGTCAATGGTATTTTTTTATGACTAAAGTCTTTCCTAATCTCCAGGGTAGTAGATAAAGGCTCATGGGCATTGGTGCAAGAGTTCAGCTTGACCAACACCCCCCCACTAAGTTCTGGTGCACCAGCTTTTCTGCTGCCCGAGGCAAATATTAAAACAACTCCGCCCATGCCAAATTCTCAACTTAACCCCTTCCCTCTAGTCCTACTGTTAAAGGGGTTGTCCTCTTTTTACTACTGATGATAGGTCATCAATATCAGATCGGCAGCGGTCCTCTGGCACCCTCGACTAGAGATGATCAAATCTTCAAAGATTCGCTTTGGTGGATATTCGCGAATTTTGAAAAAGATTTGCTTCAGATAAGATTCACTTCGGTCCAAGTTGTGTTAAAAAATATTTGCTATTCTGGTCGTGTTCTGTGAACATTCCCGTGAATACATATGCATGAGCTTACAAAGTGCGTACAAAGCTTTAGCGTATTATTGTCTCGCAATGACATCATACACACGCACGATGCTAGGCCCGTAAAAATAACGAACATACAGTAAAAGTACGCTACTTAACTGAATACGTACAGACTAGTGTTGAGCGAGCATTCTGGGCCAAACTCGCAGTTCGGTCGAGCATGCCGGTGCTCGGGTACATTCGGTGCTCTGCCGAGCACCGGGTGTACTCGAGCGCCATGCTCGAGTCCCCTCCCCGCACGCTAATTAGCCAATTAGCGTGCGGGGAGGGATGGCATTCAGTGTAATGCCAGTAGCCATCTTAACCAGATTGGCTGGCCGGGTCACATATCACCGGGGGCTATATATCCCCCGTTGACATGTGACCCAGCCAGTGTTAGACAGGGAGAGCTGCTGCAAGCAGGGACAGGTAGTGTAGGGAGAGAAAAACGCTAAGCAGGGATATTTATTCTAAAGACCCAAAAGCCCTTTTAAGGGCTATTCTATATTGCTGCAATATATTTTTTCTATTTGGGGAAAAAAAGAACGCAAGTGTGCCTGATACTACTAGTACGTGCACAGCTTGTGCATTATAGCCTCTCAGTTGTCTATATAGCTGACATCAGTTGTTATTGTTTCTGTCGCTAATCAAGGCAACAGTACCTGCGCTGTGTCTACTGTGTAACGTTCACGTGCATTCTACACATTTGACATTCCATTCAATTTTTCTGATCAGACACTTAATAAAAATCTGCACTTCTGTAATTGTCACAAAGCTGCACATATACTATTAAATATGCGCAAGGCGAGTAGTAAGGGACGGGGAAGTGGGCGTGCTGCTGATGTTGCAGGCAGAGGCCATGGCTCTGGGCGCGGTGAAACTGTGCTTTCTGGTAGAGCACAAGAAACAAAGTCATCCAAAACTTCTAGCTTCATGTCACAGTTTGCAGGGCGGCGCAAGACACAGTCGCTTCAGCACCACCCCCTCTTCCACAAAGTCCAGTCTCAGTAGCCAAGAGTCTGGGCAACCACATCCTCACCCTGATCCTCCTTCCTCCCACCATGCAGAGTCTGGGCAAAGAACTGATGCCAATTTAGGTTATTCTGAGGAGCTTTTTCATCACCATTCATTGATTTGGGCCTGTCGCCAAGCCCGCTTGAAGTGGCACATGAGAAGATATTGTGCCCTGATTCTCAACCTCTTGATCATCCACAGTCTGAAGAAGATGACGGTGGGGAACGACAAGTATTTTCTCCCGAGGTGGATGATGATGAGACACAGTTGCCAATAAGTCAAAGGCAATTATTGTCTCAAGAGGTTGATGATGAGGATGAGAGGTTCTTGTTCGTTCACCATGTCAGGAGGAGGACCAGAGTGAGGAAGTGGAAGAGGAGGTGGTGGACGATGAAATCGCTGACCCAACCTGGCAAGGTGGCAAGCCGAGCGAGGACAGCAGTACAGATGGGGAGGGATCCACAGCAGCGCAACAGGCTGGAAGAGGCAGTGAGGTGGAAAAAGGGAGAAGGCAGGCCATGCTAACCAGGCCCGGAACTGTTCCCCGGAGCCCCTTCTTGCAGCAATCTCCCTTGCCAAGGGGTAGGTGTTCCTCAGTCTGGCGGTTTTTTGAGGAGAGTGTTGACGATAAAAGAATTGTCGTTTGCAACCTGTGCCGTACCAAGATGAGCAGGGGCATGAACACCAGCAACCTGACCACCACCAGCATGATCCGCCACATGAAAGCAAAGCACCCTAATAGGTGGGCCGAACGCCAGGGTCCACCACCTGTGTCTGCAGGTCACACCACTGTCTCTTCTTCCCCTCTGTTATGTGCTGCCCAAGACGCAGACCAAGATGCCTCCCGCGACCACATCCACTACAGTGTCCCAGCGCAGCGTTCAAATGTCCTTACCACAGGCATTTGAACGCAAGCGCAAATACCCTGCCACCCACAGGCCGTAGCACTAAACGTGCAACTTTCAAAATTGCTGGCCCTGGAAATGTTGCCGTTTAGGCTTGTGGACACCGAGGCTTTTCGCAGCCTGATGGCAGCGGCTGTCCCTCGTTACGCAGTCCCCAGCCACCACTATTTTTCCCGGTGTGCCGTCTCCGCCTTACACCAGCATGTGTCTCAAAACATAACCGTGCCCTGACCAACAAAGTTATGGGGAAGGTCCACTTAACAACTGACACATGGACAAGTGCTTGTGGCCAGGGACGCTACATTTCCCTGACGGCACACTGGACGAACGTTGTGGAGGCTGGGAGCAAGTCGTCCCCTGGGATGGGACAGGTGCTACCGATGCCAAGGATTACAGGCCCTACTTCCGTCCGTATTTCCACCACCACCTACATTAGCGGCTGCAACCCCTCCTTCTCCTCTTCCGCCTCCTCCTCCACTTCCACTGCAAAATTAAAATCTTGCAGCACCACTCAGACTTCAGTCTGTAGCTGGAAGCAGTGTAGCACAGCAGTGGGGAAGCGGCAACAGGCCGTGCTGAAGCTTATCTGCTTAGGTGACAAACAGCACACCGCCGCAGAGCTGTGGCAGGACATAAGGGACCAGGCTGAGCTATGGCTCTCCCCAATCAACCTACTGCAAATAATGATGATCAACCCACTGCAAAGTAAATGGCGGGACAAAAAGACTTGTATATATCTATAGTAGTAATAATGACCCCCACACCACCTGCAGTAAAACGGCTCGAATAACCATAACAGTACAAGCTCCCAAAAGAGAAAATCAGAAACAGTGTCTATAAAAAGACAAACGGAGCCACTAATGTACTACAAAAATATGACAATCTTTATTACATCTTCACATATATAAAAGTTAAAAAGTCAATGTTATA